>JAZHYW010047053.1:0-144395 GCA_037355805.1 Ixodes ricinus
AAAGCTGGTGGGATTAAAACAATCTCTCCAGCATTTGGAGAGGCGCTGTCCCGAGCAAACCAATCCACCAGGTAGGAACACACTGCCAGTCACTATCGCAAAAAGGACATACGCACGCAAACACACAAAAAGATTCCCGAATGAGAAAAAAAGAAATCACCGATTATACCAAAACAATGTACTAGAGCCACACGGCGATGACGGACTCAGTGACTAGATGACAGGCATACCAGTAATCGACAAGTCCGCGCTCCTGGGCGGCGCAAAAAAGGAAGGGGCGAAAGGGCGATGCGCTCCTCTTTCGTCGCGGTATAAAGGTAGCAACAGCGGCTCCGCGCTCCGCCGCGCCGGCAAGCATGGCAAGCAATCGCAAATGTCCGTTCCCATTAAGAACGACTCGTACGTCACGTCTCGTCCATGGGCGCGCACCGAACGCCGGCCGGGCGGCCCAACGTGACGGGACTCGATAAGTGGAAATCAATACTTTGACCATTCGCCGCAACCGCCCTTCCGTGGAGCTGGTCTTTTTCTGGCAATGCATGGTCAGGCTCTAGTCCCCCTACGGCACTCCGCTGCCATCGAAGATGGACCGCTGCGAGGGCTTGAGCCGACACTCGAGCTGTCGAAATGTGCACGGCCATGGCTCATCTGCAGTGCATGATCCGTAGATCCGGCCAAAGATCGCAGTCCCGTACGGTGCAAGTTGACTGGTTCAGCTGCTTCGATGGCTTAGGCATCTCCGCATGTTTATGGGAACGCTTCTGTGCGCGCGTGTGCATGAGTGCAAAAAGAATGAGAAGGTACATAGGCTACACGGAGGACATTAGACTGACGTTCCAGAGAGCTGTCGAAAAAGGGGTGGCTGGGCAAGCAGCAGAAGAAGAGCACAGCAGAAACGCACACGTGGGAACCTGGCGTGTCCGACGCACACAAAATGAAGACCGTCTCGGTGCTCGACGCAATGAGACTGCTATCGCTGCGGCTCAGAAAACCATGCAAGCCGGTCATGCCCGCATATTGCGGATACCTGTTTGAAGCGTAACAATAAGGGTCATATTCAATGAGTATGCCATGTTGACAAGAGAACGAAAACGATGTGGACACTGCGTAAAAGGTCAAGGAATTGGTCTCTGTTCAAAACCAAGCTTTCATAATCGAAATTGCCACGTCTGGTCTGGAAACAATAAAAGTTGCTATACTGATGCAGGAAGTTTCTTTGAAAATGAAATAGAATACAGGGCATATGCTTCTGTCCCGTTGCTGGAACAGTACCGTGAGACATGTCTGACGACAAGATTACGGTGACGACACTAAAGCAGCGCACGTTCAAGGGCTCCATCGTCCATCTTGTTGAAGCTGCTCGAGTCAACGTGCGAGATACAGTCATAAGACGGCCGAGCTTCTTATCTAGATCACAAAAAAACGGACCACCTCTGCTAGACCACCGAATGTTTGGCCCTAACAGCATGGTTAGGTCAGATTATCTGGTGCCTACTGAAGAACGGTCAAAGTTAAGCGCGCTACTGGACAAGTACCAGAGTCTGTTTAAAATGCTTCGCAACGATCACACGACGTGATGCGTTTAGACATCGACAGCTGTGCTGCTTAATCGACGATATGACGGTGACGATCGATTGATATTGCGCCGATCACGGATCATATGGTGATCTAATATTGCAATTAGGTTTCCAGTTGTTAGCTTCCGTACATTATTGATGAATAAATTATTTTAAGGTCGTGATGTGTTTGCTCACCAAATTTAGCGGAGAACCTAAATTTGTCTGCAAGTCCCGTGACGACAGGTAACGTGACTTCATGTTTCCCGCCAAATTCAGCTGGGAAACTGAATTGGTGTATAGGTCAAGTGACACTTTTTTCCGCCAAATTTAGCGTGTAGCCTAAATTCATTTGTGGTAACGTGACGTCACGTCACATGACATCAAATTTCTCGGCAAATTTAGCCGGGAAATTGTATTGGTTCATAGGTCAAGTGACGTTAATTTTATCGTTCAATTCAGAGGGGATTCTGAGTTTGTCTCTAGGTCCCGTGACGTCAAATTACGTGACATCAATTTTCCCTCCGAATTTATCGGGAAACATAATTGGTACATACGTAACTTGACGTCAGTTTTTCTGCTAAATTTAGCATGGGAAATTTGGTCTTTTACCCTCACGTCGTTACGAAATCGGGAAACCGGCCACTAACAACGGTAGCTGTTAAGCGAACTGAAAACTATCACCGAACGAAGGACAGAACTGTCGCTCACAGAAGGTAACCTGCCGTTTGCCCCACAAGGCGCTGTTGAGGTTGCATTGAAGATGAAAACACGAGTGTCATCTCACCGGTCTCCACGAGTGACTATGCGACGCCGGTCGTAGTGGTATTGAAGAAAGACGGTGGAGTACGTTTGTGCGGCGAATACAAAACCAGCGTGAACCCTTGCCTTGACACTGACCAGCATCCGCTACCAAGGATCGGCGATTTTTCGCAGCTCTTGCCAAAGGTCAAGAATGTTCGAAGATTGACCTTAATCGGGCTTACCACCAGGTGGTTATGGGTAAACACTTGACTTTGAACACTCACAACGGACTGTTTGCAGTAGACAGGTTACCGTTCGTAGACTTCTCGGAACCAGCATTTTCCAGAAAATCATGGACGCCATGCTAAAAAAAAACTAAATGGCGTTATTGGCTATTTGAGCGATGTCTTTATCATCTGCAGGTCGCAGAAGAAAATATAGCCAACTTGGCAGACTTCTTGAAGCGGTTGTCAGAATGCGGTGTCGGTTATGCAGAAGGAAAAAAATATAGTTTTTTCAGAAAGACTCACGTAACTTGGGCCAAGTCATCAGTGCAGCAGGCGTCAGCACAAAGCCAGATAAGATCGAGGCTCTGATAAAAGTTTCAGCGCCTACAAGCAAACAACTGCAGCCACTACTGGGTACCGTGAATCACCACGGAAAGTTTGTTACATGGCTGTCCATCATGGTCAGCGCACCCTACAAGCTGACACGGCAAGATCAGCACTGTTCTTAACCCTACCGAAAAATCTAATATAACTTTTCACTATACGGATTATGGAACCGGAACTTTGTTTTTTTCTGGAAACCCGAAATCCAGATTGCAGACAATGAAATAATTTCTGAAAACCTGAAATCCAGAAAGAGTCCAGATAGAATCCAGATAGATTTCCGGTTCCATAATCCAGATAGCGAAACGTTGTACTGGATTGTTCGGTAGGGATTGGAATTTGATATTTCAAGCAGCGTTTGAGGAAATCAAGAAAGTGCTGTAAACATCCTCAGTTGTGGCACACTACGACCCTTATAAGCCATTGCAAGCGGCTTGTGATAGGTCCCAGTATAATGCAGGCGCCATGCTGTATCATGGGCGCGAAGATGGAGACACTCACCTAGCGGCGTACGCATCACGAACATTAAGTGAAGCTGAAAGAGAAGTACAGTCAGCTTGAAAAATAACATCTAGACACTTTCTTTTTTAATTAGGTGGTTTCGTTTCATCTCTACATCTCCGGCTGATCCCCGTAGGGGGCACATACACTCGTAGGTGTTTGGTAAGCACCGTTACCACGGACCCTGAGCCCACGTCGGTTGGACCCACCCATGTCTGGCTGGGCGTGGCATACCCGAGTCCGGGAAAGGGGATCTTGGTGGTTGAGCAGAACCTTCGGCCCCCCCCCCCCCCCCCCCCCCGGGTGAAGCAACAGACCACTTGGGCCGCTGCTTCTCGCAGACGGAGTGTCCTGGCTTGACCCGACCAGAATTATTCAGTCAGTCGCCTTTCTCCACCTCTCCCTTCTTTAACTTCTTTCTCCTTTTCCTCTTCCTTAATTGCCGATTCTGATCGCGCTGCAGAACCCAGAGATTTCTGGTTCAATCCCCACCCCAGCCCGTTTTCATCTGGATGAGCGTCGGCGTGAGGAAGTGTATTACTACCTCGTGATGCACGTTAAAGACCCCAGGCTAGCGGTTGTACTGCACTGGCTAAATTGTTTCATCTACAGTGGAGAGGAGAAACCGGCCCTCGAGGCACACTACGTTTAGGCAGTATAAATATACCCCCACTCTCCAAATAATCGACGCCCTGCCGTATGTAGGTAGTAAATTTGGCTATGTTGACACTAACCTGTTAGGGGGATGAATCATGTATATTTATTTATTTTTTTATTCAATATACCATCCAGCACCCAGAGGCATAATAAAAGGGGGAGGGGGTCTAGATATAGTGAAACAACATAAAAGCGATACACAAAATCTAGGTTAACGATTAAACATCTTTAGTCGTATTAAAGTTTTTACAAGAAAATATGAGAAGTTTTAATGTGAAAGTTATTACATTTTTGTAGATAGCGGCTCAAATATATATTGACAAAACTTCAAAGGAGGAATTTTTTCACATCTTTGACGTAAAATATATGACCTCCACAACGCTGTAGATATTGCATTCAGAAGAGCCCCTCATTTGTTATGCTTAAATATCTTTAAGACTTTTTTAGATTTGTAGTTTGAAAATTAGTTGGAAACACCGTAGTAGGTGTTTCCAAATTGCGATCGGTGGCCGAGTGGGCTAGCGCACACCAGTTCGGAGCACGTGGATTGGAAGCTCGTGCTGCAGAACTCGCAAATCCTGGGTTAAATCCTTCTTGGGTTGCCAAAGGCATGGTAGCGCTTATTAGACGAGGACAACAGAAGGAAGATGAGACAAACACGAGCGCTGACTGCAACTATTTAATCAACATGGAAATGTGGCATATATACACACTTCGATCCTGTCAATCAGCCAACCCCAGGCCTTGCCGCCGCTCGCCATGAACTGCACCTCCTTATCGAAAAGGTCGATAGATGCAACGCTGTCGGGATGGGCACCTTTCAATGCATTGCCATGACTGTGGTTGCAAACCATTGTTCGACTCATGCTCTGTACTAGCTAAACATAAAAATAGAACTGTGAGGGAAATTATCGAAGCGAATGAGATAAAAAGGGCAGGTGTGGGGTGTGTCAGCGTTGCATCTATCGACCTTTTCGATAAGGAGAGTTGCAGTTCATGGCAAGCGGCGGCACGGCCTGGGGTTGGCTGATTGACAGGATCGAAGTATGTATATATGCCACATTTCCATGTTGATTAAATAGTTGCAGTCAGCGCTCGTGTTTGTCTCATCTTCCTTTCTGTTGTCCTCGTCTAATAAGCGCTACCATGCCTTTGGCAACCCAAGAACAATACCAACTAGCCCAGCATTCAGCATTGTTAAATCCTTGCCCGTTACGATCTGGGTGGGTATTGTACCGGCGTGCTGTCGGTTATCACTGCTGTGTCATGCAGGTTAAAGATCTCAGACTAGCGGCTGTACTGCAGTGGCTAAATTTTTAATGCGAATAGCATTCTTTGGCTACTTCACGCACTTTTCGTCTATGTATCTATCTATCTGGCTATCTAACCTCTTACGCCGCGGGTCGATAAATAAATTAAAAAAGACCGGCGCCGGCTGGGGTTCGAACCGTTGACCCTTTGATCAGCAGGCAGACGCGCTAACCACAGAGCTATGAAGGCAGTCATTCAAGGCACTCACAAACGGTTGTTTATATCTTTACCATAGGACGCGCTTTACAGCGCTGTCACAGCTACCGGTGCGCGCGCGTTCCATCTCTCTCACCCTCTCCCGCGCTCACCCTCTCCCGCGCTCGGGAGAGGGTGATGTAGCGGCCGTGCTCAGCCTCACGAGAGCGGAATGAGCCCTCGTGCATGGAACGCGCGCGCACCGGTAGCTGTGACAGCGCTGTAAAGCGCGTCCTATGGTAAAGATATAAACAACCGTTTAGAGTACCGTTGGTTGAGACTAGCTGAGACGCCAGAAAGTCTGGTCGGTACCATTTTGAGTGTTTGTGCGTATGGCGCGTGCTTTGCTCGCCTTCCTAAGTGACACAAACGCACGTGCTGGGCTGCGGAGATCGTGCGCAGGGCTGTGAAAGTGTCAACAAATTTAGAATCGCCTCAAGAGTGGGCTGGCGTATCTAGAGTGTGCCGGCCACCTGACGAACGCGCATAACTCCGCACCGTTTGATGCTATTCGCATTAACGTAGATAATCATTCCCAAAGGATGGGTTCTGCTGATTTCTCATCTACAGCTGGGAGACAAGTCGTCCGTTGCGTCAGACTAAGTTCTAGGCTGTATAAACATAACACAACCCCAATTTTTTGTTACCAAACATGACATAAACGAAAAGTACACAAATCAAATACAGTAAACGACTTAATTTTCGCGAATTTCGCGAATCACCTACAATTCGCAAAAAATAGGTCTCCCGAACAATTTCGGTAAAATGTTAATACATTGGAATGCATGTTGAATTCCCATTAGGTCGCAAAAAGTAGAATCCGCTAATTATTCAAAAATTTCAGCTTTATATAAATCGCGAAATACTGAGCCCGCGAAAAACAAGTCGTTTACAATATGCCATCCTGTCACACGCAATTTTTTTTTGTTGAATGATATATTCTTTTTAACATTTTGAATACGTGTTCTACTCATGTGGAGGAGTAATATATTAAACATTATGACAAACAAAAATTCGTTCAAACTCGCGTGGATTATCTTGTCTGAACATAGCTTGTAGCGCTTTTCTTCCGGAATGAATTCCTGGAAGGCGAGTGCAAGCAGCGTCCAGTGGATCTTGACAAGCTGTTTCAAGGCAGTTCTTCCAACAGCCGCTTGAAAATGGGACAGCATAGCAGAGTTTGCCAGAACCCAGTTCGCTTGGAGAAAAGCAGATTCTGCAGCCGCATTACACTGCACCGATGATGAGGGTGATGTGTGTTACCTGAGAAAATATCAGAGGGCAGAGGATTGCAGCGCACTGGGGAACAAATCGTCGATAAAAGTCTATAAGGCCCAGAAATTCCCGCAGTACGCGAATTGTCGTTGGCGTTGAAAAATGTATGATGGCCCCCACCTTTTGTTTAAGGTGGCGTGTGCAATGCCGGTCGACTTCGTGACCTAGATATTACAAGCCTACTCTGAATTCGCATTTTGCATAGCTGATGTTAAGGCCATATTGCGCGAGGCGTTGAAATGGGATTGTCAGATGTGTCAGTTGTTCTGCGTCATGATTAAAACCAGGAGACCATCGATGTACGCGTAGCAAAATGAGATACCCCTCGTGACGGTGTCGTTCGACCCATGAAAGGTTTAAGCGGCATTTCGTCACCCAGGCATTTGTAGACATTCAAAATGTCCAAACGTTGTCGTGATTTTCGAATATCAGCGGGTTCGACTGGAATCTGTTGGTATGCTTTTACAAGGTCCATCTTGGAGAAAACAAATCAGCCACGCAGAGGCAATGAAAAATCCTCGATCCGTGATATTGGATCTCTAGCTGGCGTGGTTACATTGTTAAGAGCTCTATAATCTCCACCAAGTCTTATGTTAGCGAGGTTTTTTTCTTCGGTACAAAGAGGAGATGTGAGGCCCATCAACTGGATGATAGACGAATGATACCCAAATTCCAGCATATGTTCGAACACCGCCTTGACAAATTTGAGCCGTTCCAGAGCGGTCGAAGGAGAGTCCGTATATCTGAAGTCTTTATATGTTGAGTCACATAGTTTTGAAGTGGTTAATCGAAGTTGTTCCGGAAAGTGCGGGACTTGTGCTTGGCGAGCAATTTATAATAAGGACACTGAGGCTGGGTGGGAGTAACTGGAACGTGTAGGAGGATATCACTGCCACTCACTGAACCCTCAGTTGATTATTAGTCATCGACGAGTAGGAGAAGCATTTCTGCGAGAAATTGGAAATAACGCAAAACGTTTGCTCCAATAATGGGGTAAGACGCAAGCGCGATAATAAAAATAGAATCCACTTAAAGGTTCGTCAAAGCCCAATATCAAGGGTTATGGATTGCTCGCCGTGTGTGGGAGTGGGCGTCTAATTCGCAGTTTGTAGACAGTGTAGGACCTGCTCGCACTTGGTTTATTGGGACTTGGTGCGCGAAGGATGCTAACTTAAGCTCCGGTGTCCACCAGGGAACCTAGGTCGAAGCTCTTGTCGGTGAGAAAAAATAGACGGGTGGGATTGTGAGCCCACCGACTAGCCACCTCTAGTGAAGCACTCGCCTGTTTTCCGAAGCCATGCACGGGGACGGCTCTTCTGAGCTTACCCTCTAAACTTCCAGTGATACAAGTACAGTCCGCGTGGGGACTAACCGCTAGGTGAGGTTGCAGGGGAGGACTGCCATGAGAGCAACGAGGAGTGTGCACGGCTCCCTGATGGAGTAGGAGTAACCAGGGCTGCAACTTGCAGTTAAATTTTAGGAAGACTGGTAGGGCTAGTTGGTGTATGACCCCGAGGATCCTTGTAAATGCAAGCGGAGGCGGACACAAAAAACAGACACATACAAGCGCTTGATCGTGTGCATGGTGGCGAGTAAAATTTAGTATTTGTAACGTGTCATACGATCACCCTAGTGAACCTCTCTTTAAAAGTTTAAATTTGATGCCTGTAAATAGATTGTATAAATATCGTTTATGCCTGACCTATAAATCAGAATTACAAAGAAATCTTCATGCCCTTAGGGAATTGGCGTCTCTCTCGCCAAGAGTAGCAACATATCCTACTCGAAACACGGAAATTTGGACGCTCCCTGTTTGCAAAACTAACTACGGTGAACAAATGTTAAAATATGCACTTCCTCGACTGCTTAATTGTCTTGTTACTCATAATATTGATCTACCCACAACATCTGCGAAAAATCTCCGAGCATTACTTTCTTTTCAAATGTGATTGCTTAGTTGTCATGTTTCATAACCTTAATTTTTACTAAATTGAATAATGCTGTGCTTGCATGTACTTTGTTTTTGTTTGCCTCTTATATAGTCGTACCTTTTTTGCAATATTGTCCTGTTCTTATCTCCGAACTTGTTATCTTTTCTCTTGGTTTTCTTCTTTTTTTGAATTAGTTGTGCCACTGCTGCCATGTGTAAGGAGGGGGGGCCGAGGGCCCGTCAAGCTGCATGATGCAGCTTTTTTCCTCGGTCTCCCTCCGTCATTTGTGTTTTGACGGAAAAATAAACATTATTTATTATTATTTTTTTTAAGGTTTGAATCGCGATTTATATCATGATTTATATCGTGATTTAAATCACACCGGTTTTACTAGAATGATTTAATAAAACGTTTCACGAAAAATATAATATTTCTTGCCGTATGTTTATTCTTAACCGTTTCGGTGGGCATTTGTTTGGCAAATAAATAGATAATGATCAAGAAAAAAAAATGTATCTCTGAATCTGATGAGCACGAATAAAACGCGGTGGTTTTCTGAGCAAATCAGGGCGTTAAGTTTTTTGTGTTTTTTTTTCGACCGTTTACGATGTTGCTCAGCTACGTAATGGGCTATTTCACGAAATTCATAACACAAACAAAAACGAAATAAAGCTTTTGTTATAGTAGAGAGTTTTAGTAGATCTTTCCGATGACTCTGATAACGATACCCAATACTCTGCCTCCGCCTTTGCGCTTACATATATAGTATCGTTATCAGGGGTATATCGGAGGTATCGGAACGATCTACGAAAACTCTCTAGTGCCTGAGGGTACGGTCCACATGGTTGTGCGGACCCCGAACATCACAGCCAACATTCTGGCCGCAAGCTGGCTGCATGCACCCGGCCATGCGCTCCTCGCGCCGCTGGCTTATATGAGGCGAGGCAGAAGCGCCGCGAGGGACAGTCGGCCCAGAACCGCCTGACACTGGTAACGATAGGGACCTTAAGCAAAAGCGTTGCCGTGCTCCGCGTGACACACTACCGGAGCCTTTGAAGGATGCTTTTAAGCGCGCTCCCCGCGGTTTCGGTTCCACCCGGGAGCGCGCATGCTTCAAAGGCTCCGGCAGTGCGGTACGTGGCGCACGGCAACGGTTAAAGTCCGTATTTTTAGTGTATTCATCGTCTAGTCATTTTTTTAAAATAACTATAGATTATTGTTGTTGAAACCGTTGGCTCCGTGAAAGTGGCCTGCTGAAAATTATGTAGCAAAATACACACAAACAAAGAAAATTATACCTTCACACTGCTAGAGTAACTACCGTTTTCTACCTCGTTTTCTTCTTTTTAGTGTCTGCTAGCGAATAGTGACGTTTTTCGTTCCTTTTATTTCTGCTAGGTATTTTTCCCCTTCATATTTTTCATCAACATTTCACCAAGCTGTTGGAATAAAGGAGCTTGTCATTCTTCATTTATCTGAGTTCTGAGCATTTATGGCCCTCGCAGGAACATTTTCTCTTTTTGGTGGAGAGCGAGCAATCTGATGTTCGCATGATTTGTTTAGGGCGGATGTTAACGCCGTGTCGGCAACCCCTAGTTTTACGTTTTTTTTAATGTCCCCAGTCATTATCTAGAAACACGTTGCAGGAGCGAGCTTGGTATCGCAAACATGTGTGCTCTCCTTTAAATTCTAGAGAAAGATTTTGAAACTTGATTTATTTATGTACTGGCAGTTCATAGATCAAATCAAGGCACGAGCAGCTCTGTTCAAAGCTTTTCCGAGCATAGCTGTGGCACCCGTTGCTTTGGACTTTTGTATCTGTGTTACAAGGGATTAGAAAGTCACCTACCTACCGTGAAATGGCCTCAGTTGAGGAGTTTTCATGCAGTTTCCGATGGCAATTCTGCAGGCTAAGAGCTACTCCGTACATTCAGAGAAGGTAAAACGCTTGGGTTTTTGTATTTTGGTATATTTTGTTCAGGTGGCCACTTTCATAATATTTTCTTGTAGAAAGGCGGAGTTTTCGAAAATAAGAAGGTGTTAATTACAGTAGGACTAAAATTTACAGTAATTATTTGTCCGATCGTTTTCAGTGATCAAACGTGTTGACCAAGCAATCTTCCATTTTAAAATACATCTCATATTAATGACTCACTATGTCTAGCTGCAGTGCTTGAAAATCAACTCAATTCGACTTAATTAAATGTATCTGATCTATCTCGAATAAAGAACATTTAAATCAAACAAATTTGATTTATTCGATTCTTAGCAAACACAATAATTTAGGTATATAAACTCTCCTGCCGCTTTCTTCCCTGTCCCCCTGAGTTTGTTATTTGACGTTTCCAGAATTTTCCATAGACAATGGCGTCGGAAGTCGCGGTATGAGTTTCGGTGTATACACGATTGTTCCGAGATTTGCATACCCAAAAATATTCCACTGTGATAAACGAATATACAATAACACTCTAAATATATTATGGCGGATCTGGTTATCGCATAAGTGCTTGCCACCATTAATGGTCATATAGACATGTTAAATTAATTTCTTTTTTTTGCACAGGTGATATGTACCAGTAGAGCAAGCCGTCGTATCCCGTTGTTCTTCAACACTCAATTTGTTTCTTACGTTCATAAGATTTTATGTACTTTATCACAACTTTTAGGATTGTTACAGCGTGTTTCCTTTGTACGCCTGTGTTGAAAGAATGGGTTCTTTATAACATGTTTACACTGTATAGCATATTCTTGCTTTTGATTTCTTGCTTTTATTTTCCTCTTCTGCTTTGGCCCCAAAAGGGCTGACAGTAGTGTAAGAACAAAAGTAATTAAAACATGCGATAAAATATGCCAAATCACGTGTGTACACTAAAAACTGAGGCCATTAAAGCTAGTATTGAAGCAAATTATATTTTGGTACTTCTTATTTTTCTATATCTTGATTTGTGACTTATTATTTTTTTCTTCAACGATCCGTCACCAGTGTTCGTATGGATTTTGGTGAGCTTTTATATCTGTGTTTTAGATACAGAACTTTCTTGAGTAGATCCGGGTGAACCCCGTAGGAGACCTTTCCAGGAAATAAGCCTTTGTCCAGTTCGTAAAACATATACTAAAGATTTATACAGGTCATCATATGCCCACGAGCTAAAACAGATCAATATCGCATATCCTGCGTCGGCAAAGGAATGTCAACTCATTTATTTCCTAGAAGCTATGCTGTTGTGAACATTCCTATGAATATCTATCGAATCTGCTAAACAAGTTTGCGAGAGCAACAGTGTTGAAGTGGATAGCTAAACAGGCGTGGTTTGAACCCCGTGCCTTTAGTCGCTGCCGCGAAAAGTGCCAAATTACTTGACAATAGAGATGGGTAAACTTTAGACATCGGTGGTCTTCCAAACGACAAGGTGAAGGTTTTTCACGTACCATCGACGATTAAAATGAAAAGTTTTTGTTGTTGTTGTTATTGTTGTCGTTTTGAACGGATATAATTGGCGAGAACGGCGTAAGCGTAAGGTTCCAGCTTTGTTATGAGTTCTGTGAGGCTGGCCGCAAGGTCGTTCAAGGCTGGTTGGGAGTGCTTTGAGGTTTTGTTATCAGTTCCGTGGGCTGCACCAGCTAGCTCGTTCCGGGCTGGTTGGGAGTTCTTTCCAGCTTTGTTATGAGTTCTGTGAGGCTGGCCGCAAGGTCGTTCAAGGCTGGTTGGGAGTGCTTTGAGGTTTTGTTATCAGTTCCGTGGGCTGCACCAGCTAGCTTGTTCCGGGCTGGATGGGAGTTCTTTCCAGCTTTGTTATGAGTTCTGTGAGGCTGGCCAGCAAGGTCGTTCAAGGCTGGTTGGGAGTGCTTTGAGGTTTTGTTATCAGTTCCGTGGGCTGCACCAGCTAGCTCGTTCCGGGCTGGTTGGGAGTTCTTTCCAGCTTTGTTATGAGTTCTGTGAGGCTGGCCGCAAGGTCGTTCAAGGCTGGTTTGGGGTTCTTTGAGGTTTTGTTATCAGTTCGGTGGGCTTTGCCAGCAAGCTCGTTACGGGCTGGTTGAGAGTTCTTTGAGGTTTTGTAATCAGTTCAATGGGCTGGTCCAGCAAGGTTGTGCCGGGCTAATTCGAAGGTACTTTGAAATTTCGTTATCAGTTCGGTGGGCTGCGTCATCAAGGTATTTCCGGGCTGGTGTGGAGTCCTTTTAGGTTTTGTTATCAGTTCGGTGGGCTTGACCAGCAAGGTCGTTCTGGGCTGGTTGGGGATTCTCAGAAGTGTGATCTCTGTTCGAAGGTAGAGTGACCGCGCAAGCTCATGGCGTGTCATAAGTGTGTACATTGGTGGCTGCAAGGTTCCTAGAACAGATAAGATCAGAGAGGGAAATTGGTTTTCCTTTGTCTATTGTGTATGTTGGTGACACCCTTGGAGTCGAAATGTGTATAAGTGGTTTACTAAATAAACGTAATAGCTGAGTGGTAGACGTCGTCTGACTGGCTTGTTTCTTTCTCTCTTCTACATTTGTTTTTTTCAAGTTTTTCGCACTCCTAGCCTGTTTTTTCACCAAAATAATAATAATATTTCATACTGCACCTAATTAAAGAGCACGGAAAGCGATGCTAATCGTTCAATGCAGCCCAAAACCATGCGAGTGTCACGTGACCTTTATGAGGGCACAGCGACGCGCGGGGAAGATAGTCACGTGATAAGTTCAAAGCGCTGGATTCGATGGGATACCACACAGCGTCCGTTGCGGTCCATCCGAAGGTGAACCGGGGTATATCGAGAGCAGGTCGCAGTGTTAATACTACAACCATCAAGTTTTTTTTTGTCTGTATTTTAACCACATCAGAAGATTTCAAACAACGCCAGAAAAAGATGTTCAGTTTTTATGCTCAGTTTATTTCGAATACAGCTTTTTGTGCATGAGAGCATCCGCGGGTGTGGATTTAAAAACAACATATTTCTCCGGATCAATAAAAAATGAATGAAACGCGTATCGCATAATTCAGTATCATAAAACTTTGTGCCAATTTTCAGCCGTTGTTAAATTGACCGATTTTGCGTTTTTTCCCCCAGCAGCAGCAGCGTAAAGTGGGTACCTCTAATGGTGGTCGTTGCCTCTATTTTTAGGGATGATTTGCTAGCGCTCTTTTACGCAACCTCTCGGAGAAATTAATGGCGGGATTAAAGGCAGCTGTTGTGCCCAGTTGCCTCCGCAACTCTTTCCCACACGCCCGCGAGAACTTTACGAGCGTTTTCTTCATTTTTTGTAATCGGTCGTGTTTGTTTACCTGCCAGATTAAGCCGTCTGCTGCCGCATAGCCGGAGCGCGAAGCGAGAAAGATGGGCGTTCTGCAGATTATTAAAGAGCTCCAATATACAATTCCATAAATCTATACCACACCTTTTGAACGTCGATAAACCGTTTACTTCGATTAGAATTAGATCCTGATTTGAAATGTTTTGGAATAACTTCTTAGCCGGTTTAGCTTGAATTCTTACTTCTACATTCATCTCGTGAACTAAAGAGGCATACGTGCATGCCTATCTTTTTTATATGTTTTACGTTACAAAGAAATATGAACGACTTTATTACAACCATTTATGGCCGACCTAATAAAGTATCACATGAAAAAAAAACTTGGAAAAATGTACACCTATTTATTCTTGAAATATTATAGGTTGTTAAAACCGCTCATAAATTTAGCATCCCAGAATAAAACTCAGGCATTTGAATTTTTGATTTTCTTAAAGTCTTAGCGTTGGTGTCTACTCAAATATTCCTAGCAATATCGAATATGTTTGTAGTTTGTATTGTGCACGATTATGTGCATACTTCCTGCCCTGATGTTGTATACTCCTCCGCGCCTTGGGCGATACAATTCGGTCAGCAGTATTCTTCAAATAGGTTACAAAATATGAGATTTATAACGTATTGTTATCAGACCTAATTTTTTTATTCAGTCACCGGGCTTGAACTATATATTTGGTGATAAAAATTTCAATATGATAAAGCAGGAAAAGCTCTCCCGAATACGCCCATAAACTGCTTAGACACGCTGATTGTAGCAAAGCTGGACAGCATTGCGTTATTTTTGTATCAAGCTATATACAAAATATTTTATTTATATCTTAGAAATTATTTTTCGTGTCTATATTTCTGTCTCCAAATGCAACCGTTAACAGCGTATATATCCCTGTAGTAAGATACACTTATATTATTTTATTGTGAATACGTTTTCAGGATTAGCTATTTCGATTCATTAGGTGTCGCAAATAGGACGGTCTGTTTACAAAACTAAGTTACCATTTTCTTCATTGGGGAGGGTGGAGGGAGGCTGACGTCAATTACGGTACCGAACTTCAATACTAAAATAATTTTAACTGAGGTGTGCGAAACGAAATGTAGAAGAATAAAGTAGACATCAATGTGTTGCTGTGATTTAATCTAGATATTAAAGTGTCATATGCAAAATTAAGTTTATAGGGACGCTGACGTCTAGTGTCAGCTAGAGTTCCTGCATAGGCTCCCTACGGGAGCCAGAGTTGCGCTTTCATCCCCGTAGCACCGGCTTTCCTGCACGGAATTCGAGTCTGCTCCTCACGTAACTGAATTCGACGAATAGCGGTGCCGCGCGTTCGAGGCGCACTCTAAAGCAGGAAAAAGTACGCCGGGGCGCATGCAACGTCTACTTTCCTGCACATCATTTGATCCGGCTTTTCACGTGACAGTATCTGGGCCAATAGCGGGGCGGCGGCAACGTCTACTTTCTTGCACGGCATTTGATCCGGCTCCTCACGTGACAGGATCTGGACAAATAGCGGCGCGGCGGCAACGTCTACCTTCTTGCACGGCATTTGATCTGGCTCCTGACGTGACAGGATCTGGGTGAATAGCGGCGCGGCGGCAACGTCTACCTTCTTTCACGGCATTTGATCCGGCTCCTCACGTGACAGGATCTGGGCGAATAGCGGCGCGGCGGTAACGTCTACCTTTTTGCACGGCAGCTTGTCCGGCTCCTAACGTGACAGGATCTGGGTGAATAGCGGCGCGGCGGCAGCGTCTACCTTCTTGCACGGTATTTGATCCGGCTCCTCACGTGACAGGATCTGGGTGAATAGCGGCGCGGCGGCAACGTCTACCTTCTTGCACGGCATTTGATCCGGCTCCTCACGTGACAGGATCTGGGTGAGTAGCGGCGCGGCGACAACGTCTACCTTCTTGCACGGCATTTGATCCGGCTCCTCACGTGACAGGATCTGGGTGAATAGCGGCGCGGCGGCAACGTCTACCTTCTTGCACGGCATTTGATCCGGCTCCTCACGTGACAGGATCTGGGTGAGTAGCGGCGCGGCGGCAGCGTCTACCTTCTTGCACGGTATTTGATCCGGCTCCTCACGTGACAGGATCTGGGTGAATAGCGGCGCGGCGGCAACGTCTACCTTCTTGCACGGCATTTGATCCGGCTCCTCACGTGACAGGATCTGGGTGAATAGCGGCGCGGCGGCAACGTCTACCTTCTTGCACGGCATTTGATCCGGCTCCTCACGTGACAGGATCTGGGTGAATAGCGGCGCGGCGGCAACGTCTACCTTCTTGCACGGCATTTGATCCGGCTCCTCACGTGACAGGATCTGGGCGAATAGTAGCGCGGTGGCAACGTCTACTTTTTGCACGGCAGTTTGTCCGGCTCCTAACGTGACAGGATCTGGGTGAATAGCGGCGCGGCGGCAGCGTCTACCTTCTTGCACGGTATTTGATCCGGCTCCTCACGTGACAGGATCTGGGTGAATAGCGGCGCGGCGGCAACGTCTACCTTCTTGCACGGCATTTGATCCGGCTCCTCACGTGACAGGATTTGGGTGAGTAGCGGTGCGGCGGCAACGTCTACCTTCTTGCACGGCATTTGATCCGGCTCCTCACGTGACAGGATCTGGGCGAATAGCGGCGCGGCGGCAACGTCTACCTTCTTGCACGGCATTTGATCCGTCTCCTCACGTGACAAGATCTGGGTGAATAGCGGCGCGGCGGCAACGTCTACCTTCTTGCACGGCATTTGATCCGGCTCCTCACGTGACAGGATCTAGGCGAATAGCGGCGCGGCGGCAACGTCTACCTTCTTGCACGGCATTTCATCCGGCTCCTCACGTGACAAGATCTGGACGAATAGCGGCGTGGCGGCAACGTCTACCTTCTTGCACGGCATTTGATCCGGCTCCTCTCGTGACAGGATCTGGGTGAATAGCGGCGCGGCGGCAACGTCTACCTTCTTGCACGGCAGTTTGTCCGGCTCCTCACGTGGCAGGATCTGGGCGAATAGCGGCGCGGCGGCAACGTCTACCTTCTTGCACGGCATTTGATCCGGCTCCTCACGTGACAAGATCTGGGTGAATAGCGGCGCGGCGGCAACGTCTACCTTCTTGCACGGCATTTGATCCGGCTCCTCACGTGGCAGGATCTGGGCGAATAGCGGCGCGGCGGCAACGTCTACCTTCTTGCACGGCAGTTTGTCCGGCTCCTAACGTGACAGGATCTGGGTGAATAGCGGCGCGGCGGCAACGTCTACCTTCTTGCACGGCATTTGATCCGGCTCCTCACGTGACAAGATCTGGGCGAATAGCGGCGCGGCGGCAACGTCTACCTTCTTGCACGGCATTTGATCCGGCTCCTCACGTGGCAGGATCTGGGCGAATAGCGGCGCGGCGGCAACGTCTACCTTCTTGCACGGCAGTTTGTCCGGCTCCTAACGTGACAGGATCTGGGTGAATAGCGGCGCGGCGGCAACGTCTACCTTCTTGCACGGCATTTGATCCGGCTCCTCACGTGACAGGATCTGGGTGAATAGCGGCGCGGCGGCAACGTCTACCTTCTTGCACGGCATTTGATCCGGCTCCTCACGTGACAGGATCTGGGTGAATAGCGGCGCGGCGGCAACGTCTACCTTCTTGCACGGCATTTGATCCGGCTCCTCACGTGACAGGATCTGGGCGAATAGCGGCGCGGCGGCAACGTCTTCCTTCTTGCACGGCATTTCATCCGGCTCCTCACGTGACAAGATCTGGACGAATAGCGGCGCGGCGGCAACGTCTACCTTCTTGCACGGCATTTGATCCGGCTCCTCTCGTGACAGGATCTGGGTGAATAGCGGCGCGGCGGCAACGTCTACCTTCTTGCACGGCATTTGATCCGGCTCCTCACGTGGCAGGATCTGGGCGAATAGCGGCGCGGCGGCAACGTCTACCTTCTTGCACGGCAGTTTGTCCGGCTCCTAACGTGACAGGATCTGGGTGAATAGCGGCGCGGCGGCAACGTCTACCTTCTTGCACGGCATTTGATCCGGCTCCTCACGTGACAGGATCTGGGTGAATAGCGGCGCGGCGGCAACATCTACCTTCTTGCACGGCATTTGATCCGGCTCCTCACGTGACAGGATTTGGGTGAGAAGTGGTGCGGCGGCAACGTCTACCTTCTTGCACGGCATTTGATCCGGCTCCTCACGTGACAGGATCTGGGCGAATAGCGGCGCGGCGGCAACGTCTACCTTCTTGCACGGCATTTGATCCGGCTCCTCACGTGACAAGATCTGGGTGAATAGCGGCGCGGCGGCAACGTCTACCTTCTTGCACGGCATTTGATCCGGCTCCTCACGTGACAGGATCTGGGTGAATAGCGGCGCGGCGGCAACGTCTACCTTCTTGCACAGCATTTGATCCGGCTCCTCACGTGACAGGATCTGGGTGAATAGCGGCGCGGCGGCAACATCTACCTTCTTGCACGGCATTTGATCCGGCTCCTCACGTGACAAGATCTGGGTGAATAGCGGCGCGGCGGCAACGTCTACCTTCTTGCACGGCATTTGATCCGGCTCCTCACGTGACAGGATCTGGGCGAATAGCGGCGCGGCGGCAACGTCTACCTTCTTGCACGGCATTTCATCCGGCTCCTCACGTGACAAGATCTGGACGAATAGCGGCGCGGCGGCAACGTCTACCATCTTGCACGGCATTTGATCCGGCTCCTCTCGTGACAGGATCTGGGTGAATAGCGGCGCGGCGGCAACGTCTACCTTCTTGCACGGCATTTGATCCGGCTCCTCACGTGGCAGGATCTGGGCGAATAGCGGCGCGGTGGCAACGTCTACCTTCTTGCACGGCAGTTTGTCCGGCTCCTAACGTGACAGGATCTGGGTGAATAGCGGCGCGGCGGCAACGTCTACCTTCTTGCACGGCATTTGATCCGGCTCCTCACGTGACAGGATCTGGGTGAATAGCGGCGCGGCGGCAACGTCTACCTTCTTGCACGGCATTTGATCCGGCTCCTCACGTGACAAGATCTGGGTGAATAGCGGCGCGGCGGCAACGTCTACCTTCTTGCACGGCATTTGATCCGGCTCCTCACGTGGCAGGATCTGGGCGAATAGCGGCGCGGCGGCAACGTCTACCTTCTTGCACGGCAGTTTGTCCGGCTCCTAACGTGACAGGATCTGGGTGAATAGCGGCGCGGCGGCAACGTCTACCTTCTTGCACGGCATTTGATCCGGCTCCTCACGTGACAAGATCTGGGCGAATAGCGGCGCGGCGGCAACGTCTACCTTCTTGCACGGCATTTGATCCGGCTCCTCACGTGGCAGGATCTGGGCGAATAGCGGCGCGGCGGCAACGTCTACCTTCTTGCACGGCAGTTTGTCCGGCTCCTAACGTGACAGGATCTGGGTGAATAGCGGCGCGGCGGCAACGTCTACCTTCTTGCACGGCATTTGATCCGGCTCCTCACGTGACAGGATCTGGGTGAATAGCGGCGCGGCGGCAACGTCTACCTTCTTGCACGGCATTTGATCCGGCTCCTCACGTGACAGGATCTGGGTGAATAGCGGCGCGGCGGCAACGTCTACCTTCTTGCACGGCATTTGATCCGGCTCCTCACGTGACAGGATCTGGGCGAATAGCGGCGCGGCGGCAACGTCTACCTTCTTGCACGGCATTTCATCCGGCTCCTCACGTGACAAGATCTGGACGAATAGCGGCGCGGCGGCAACGTCTACCTTCTTGCACGGCATTTGATCCGGCTCCTCTCGTGACAGGATCTGGGTGAATAGCGGCGCGGCGGCAACGTCTACCTTCTTGCACGGCATTTGATCCGGCTCCTCACGTGGCAGGATCTGGGCGAATAGCGGCGCGGCGGCAACGTCTACCTTCTTGCACGGCAGTTTGTCCGGCTCCTAACGTGACAGGATCTGGGTGAATAGCGGCGCGGCGGCAACGTCTACCTTCTTGCACGGCATTTGATCCGGCTCCTCACGTGACAGGATCTGGGGGAATAGCGGCGCGGCGGCAACATCTACCTTCTTGCACGGCATTTGATCCGGCTCCTCACGTGACAGGATCTGGGTGAATAGCGGCGCGGCGGCAACGTCTACCTTCTTGCACGGCATTTGATCCGGCTCCTCACGTGACAGGATCTGGGCGAATAGCGGCGCGGCGGCAACGTCTACCTTCTTGCACGGCATTTCATCCGGCTCCTCACGTGACAAGATCTGGACGAATAGCGGCGCGGCGGCAACGTCTACCATCTTGCACGGCATTTGATCCGGCTCCTCTCGTGACAGGATCTGGGTGAATAGCGGCGCGGCGGCAACGTCTACCTTCTTGCACGGCATTTGATCCGGCTCCTCACGTGGCAGGATCTGGGCGAATAGCGGCGCGGTGGCAACGTCTACCTTCTTGCACGGCAGTTTGTCCGGCTCCTAACGTGACAGGATCTGGGTGAATAGCGGCGCGGCGGCAACGTCTACCTTCTTGCACGGCATTTGATCCGGCTCCTCACGTGACAGGATCTGGGTGAATAGCGGCGCGGCGGCAACGTCTACCTTCTTGCACGGCATTTGATCCGGCTCCTCACGTAACAGGATCTGGGTGAATAGCGGCGCGGCGGCAACGTCTACCTTCTTGCACGGCATTTGATCCGGCTCCTCATGTGACAGGATCTGGGCGAATAGTGGCGCGGCGGCAACGTCTACCTTCTTGCACGGCAGTTTGTCCGGCTTCTAACGTGACAGGATCTGGGCGAATAGCGGCACGGCGGCAACGTCTACCTTCTTGCACGGCATTTGATCCGGCTCCTCACGTGACAGGATCTGGACGAATAGCGGCGCGGCGGAAAACGTCTTCCTTCTTGCACGGCATTTGATCCGGCTCCTCACGTGACAGGACCTGGGGGAATAGCGGCGCGGCGGCAACGTCTACCTTCTTGCACGGCATTTGATCCGGCTCCTCACGTGACAGGATCTGGGCGAATAGCGGCGCGGCGGCCGCTTTTCGCTTGCACGGCATCTGATCCGGCTCCTCACGTGACAGGATCTCGGCGAACAGCGGCGCGGCGGCACGTGGATAACAGACGCGCAACTCTGGCTCCCGTAGGGAGCCTATACAGGAACTTTAGTATCAGCCTTGTCGGCACACGCCTGCCGGACTAAAGGTATAGGATAGTTTCAGCGGTGGTCTTTATCCACGGCTTGTCTCGCCTTCTTCCATGCCAGTTGCCGGGAGAGGGTAGTACGAAGAGGGCATCATATTACAGTTTCGCGAAGTGGAACAAGATCTGCGTTCGGCACTTACTGTTTTGAATACTACGAACTATTTTTAGAAAACTGTGAGTAACAAAAGACATAATGGTTCCAAAATGCTTTCACGCTTGTACATATCAAGTCAAAAATGTATCACATTGAAATATGGGAGCATACGTTTATTATTTTATTTTATTTCAGCGTCTTTACTTAGTATTATCCCAAGCAGCAAAAAAAAAAAAAAAGTGCGGCGAGAGTTGGAACAATATTGTTCAAAATTTATGCCGAGTATTCTCCCAGCCAGCACACAAAGTACAGCGCCGATATTAGCATCAAAACGTAGATTGTACCAATACCATTTAGATCCCGGCGATATTTATGAAGTATCGAATGGGTCGCGCTGCCCCCATCCTGATATACCGTACCCGCCGCCGCTTCTCGTCAAGTGTTTGGTGTGACGTTCGTGAATTGACTATGGCTACCAGGGTTGCATATTTCTAGACCAACGCAAAACCGTGGTTCAAAATTAAGAAAAAAGAAACTAGGCCAAACTAAATCTTCTTACTCTTAGCGCGAGAAGGACAGACAAAGCAAACAGAAGATGCTTAGCTGTATTGTCTACAATTTCCCTTTGACCTCTGCTTCTGTTGAACCTCCGCATTCTTTTGTGTCTTCGCGTGGCTGTGAGGGACCGCGACGGCCGCTTCAAGCAAATCAGGGGGGTTGAGCGAACCATGTGTTCGCTCTCCGTAGAACAAAAACGCTTGGACGAAAATTCGCCACGTGACTCACCCTGACACGCCCATCGACTCGTTGCCGTTTCTCAAGCTGTGGCACATTATCAGTCGAGTGCTGGTCGCGTCGGCTGAGTAACCGTCGAGCATCGCGTATATCAACCGAGTACCGACAGCGTCGGCTAAGCATCCGCCGGGCATTGCGTATGTCCGTTCAGTATCGGCAAAATGCCTTTGCACGTTTACAATTTCATCATTCACCACCACCATATTTTACTTCTTTGGCAAAGATAGTACAGCTTTACACTGCTCTGAGCTCGCGGCGCATGACTCCGCGGAATGCTTTCGAGAACAACGCACTCCGCACTTTTGCGAGCTCAAAGCATCAGGCTAACTTCTAAAAAAATGATGATGTTATCTATTCAATAAATGTGTAGTTATACTACTGAGATTACATTTCTTGCATTGCTATTAAATCTAACAATTTGCCAGGAAAAAAAACGGTGGAGGTTTTTATCGGTTTAGACTGCTATGCTAGAGTCACTGGATGTTGTCAGGGTATTGCATTTGATACAGTCCGCTGTTACTGTTCTATTTTGGCTTAGATCGGACATTATGACACCGAAACATGTATATAGGAAGAGTTTCAGGGGAATCGACCCACGTCTCCCAAGCGGACGCGCCGCCTATTATTACCGAAGTTTGGACAAGCCAAGGTCAGGACGTGCTACCTGAATTCACAAATGAGACAGGGTTAAAAAAATATTAAATCGCGTCGCAAAGCTTTGTAAACTTAAGTTTTATAAAAGCATCACGCTCGTATCATTCTATACTGATATACATTAAAAGTGCCTAAAATAGCTTTTTTCGTTTGTTTTGTGCAATAACATGCTTTCAAGACAAATAATAAATGTTTATTGTTTGTAATGGGAGCAATTTTTAAATCTTCGTGCTTTCCGGTCTGCCAGGAGGAATCAGGGGTTCCGTCACGCTGCAGAATTTTCCTGGCCCTTTTAGGCCGTCGGTGCTATGGAAGTTTATGATTTAATTTTATGTGATATGATCGGAAATAAACCAGGTTTTTGTGCTATTGGGGTTGGCGTGAAAAGTTGAAAAATCCTGCAAAGTAAAACTGGAAGAGCACGTACAAGTTATGGAGATCTTCCGATTAAAGTTTAAACGCTTCGAAAAGGTGTGTAACGAATATTTATTAAAACAGTCTTCGCCGCGGATTCTTCATGTTCTTGACTTGCATATTGCACCTATCTCCAAGCTTACGGATGTGTTTTAGTGCATTATAACACCTATCTATGTCACACGTATACGTGGTGTTTCTTCTTAATGGAAAAATATTTATTAAAACACAAGGCTCACTGCCACTTGGATGCGGCCCTCATAAAATATTTCTTAAGCTCGTCGGAAGTTTGCGTGAAGGGCACCCATGCATTTTTCCCAGGAGGTTTCCACTAAGAATTGTCGGTTTAAAATGAACTCTTTTCGGGAGCAAACTGCAAGCCACGGCGATATCAGAAATTGCAAGAGAACATACCAATAAGACACACAATAAACTAATACCCACTTAATTTTCAGTTACTCAAATTTCGCACATGGTTCCAATGAGAAACTTTTATCATAAAAAAAACTTGCATCATCGAAATCTACTAAATCAGTTGACTTTAGATATACGTAAGGTAGAGGCAGCAGTTTTCGGCATTTCGAATAAACGCTCAAATTAGACGTGTCTCTAGGTTCCGGTTTTTCATTCGTCTTGAAATCAATCGACACGGATCATGGCGTGAAAAGGAGAACTGCACTTTCGTTTTACACTTTGTTGGAGGAAAACGAATACCACGAACGCGAGATTAAAGCCACGGGAGGTGCGAATGTGGCGCTTGCACAGAGAACTGCTAAGAGCTCGTTCATTGTACCCTTAGTAAACTGCTCTGGGCCGTTAGTGTAAACTGCTCTGGGCCGTTAGTGTGGACGCTTCGTCTCCACCCACATTGTGGACAAAGGAAATCACCACGTGCCTCATAGAAACCCATGAGTAAAAACTAGCACGCTTCCCGTAAAGTCAATCTGGGTTTCGGAGACAATCGGAGCCCATATTTGCGCATGCGATCCTGCTCCCAGTTTCCGAAGGGCATAACAAACTACTTCGGTTGAGATTTTAATTTGAATATCTCGGTGAACGCGAACCAACTTGCACTCAAACAAATAGACGAACACAGCGGGGTTCGCAGTTTTAGAAAATGCTCGCCTCAGACGCCGCCATCCACGCTTGCTATCTTTTGAAATCAATGCAGGAAAGCCGATCTCGAGATATTTCATATTTACGAAAACAACTGGATGCGTGCGACAAGACAGCGGCGTCACGATGAGGGTCCTATACTTCGTTTCAGCTTGGGTCCAGACGCAGCCGATGCTACAAGCACGAGCGTGTGGCCATGAACAGTGCTTGCATTGCACGAGCGCGCGTGCTTGGCAGGGACGCTGGAAGCCTGGAGCTCGCGCTTGTAGCATCGGCTGCGTCTGGACCCAAGCTGAAACGAAGTATAGCGGAAGTATTTCCAATAAACATCGCGTGTAGCAACCGAGCTTAGTTGATAACAACGTTACTAGAACCACTCAGTTGGGAAACTGCCACAGAGACTGCTCTGAAAAAGTGGCACCGATCCGTCCACCAGCACCGAGCTAATGGCGATCTTAACGCCGCCACTTCTCCCGCAGCGGTCAGTCCAGGAACTGCACGCGACTTGCATTTTCGTTGTAATCGGCCAATTTGGGGCCAGAACAGATACTGTGGAAGGGGCTTCGAGGTACCGCCCCCGACTCCCAAGCGGACGCGCCGCGGTCTACTACCGTGGTTAATATGCGCCTAACTCAGAACGCGCTACCTGAAATCCCCGCTGAGGCAGGGTTGTATAAAAACAATATTAATTATACTGCAAAACCTTGCGAACTAAAGATTTTAAAAAACAACACGCGCCCCCCATTTTGTACAAATCTCCGATAAAAGTTACTACAAAAAGAGTTTTTTCCGTTAGTTTTTACGCAAAAACATGCTTTCTAAAAGCTCAAGGCGACCGCAGTTAAGACAAATGATACAGAGTGGCGCTGTTGTCGCATTTAGCTCGGTCTCGGTGGACGCCAGCGGCCCAGGTTTCAACGCTGAGTTTCCCAACTGAGAGTTCTAGTAACGTTGGTTTATAACCATTGTCAGCTTGCCTGAGCACAACGCTATATATAACGCCCGAGTCCACATTCGGCGCTAATTATTTCCACTCAAGAACCGGATATTAAGAACACATCGCCTCCATGCGCTAGTGAAAACAGCCGCGATCATCTGAAATCCCAGTACGTCTATTCGATCCGCATTAGCGAGCGAAGAGCTCTCTGATAACGAGAAGAGCGAAAACGACTTCTCATCTTATCACTTAGTGGTACTGGTGAATGTCGTCCCATAATGATTTCCGGACAGTCAAACATACAAACGCTCCGTAGAAGCATGTTCTAGCACAGATAAGCGCAGAACACGTGGGTGTGTTGTGGAATAGTTGTCGCCACTTACAATGGGGGGGGGGGGGGGGCATGACTGAATTCGAGCTCCGAGCAACACCTACGGATCGAGACCGGGAAACGCAGCCGGGGGAAAGCGGATATACGGCCTGGACGCTGCGGTTCAAGGCCTGAGTATAGCCACACTGGGCCGGAGCCAGAAGACATAAAGCGGGCGCTGTCCTCTGTGTAGCTGGGGTGTCTGGAACACGTCTCTGACTGGCGTCTTTACCGCATCCAAAAAAGGTGCTCTCTCGGGCTATATTCTAAATCTTACACGAGTGACCTGTCTCCTACTTCAGCGGGTAATGCCACGGGACAATGCGAGTAAACGATCCGCGACCGGATTTTGGAACGGCCGGGATTATCACCTGGATATTAACGCTGGGTGGCTTCGTCTTGGGCTGCAGCAAAAATAAAACATTGCATCGATGGCGGAAAATAGCGAACGATCGGTTTTGATCATGGAGGTGGCACTCGAAGATACGATAATCGCTGCGAAGTTTTTCTTTCACAGCGACGACGCGGTGTATTCGGAGGCTGCTTCAGCAGATCCACTTGCTCACCTCTATATTGGGCTGTATAATGAGATCAAAAATTACTTCTTCGAGTTAGACATCAAAAATTTGTTTTTTATCAGCGGAGTTCATCTTATATCGGAGCGGAGGACTGACTTCACTCCTCCACTAAGTTCAGGGGCCCCATGCTACGTGGTGGGACGAAGTGAAACCAAGTGACCGGGACAACGACGTCTGCTGCTATTGGTCAGCGCCGAGCCGCTGACCAATCGCTGACCTCGCCTACTTTAGGTGCCGCACGCTCTCAAAAATGACTCTACCCGTATATATCGCTTGTTTCTCAAACTTCAGAAATATGTGTGGAATAAAAAGCTACCACGGCGGGAAGAAACAAGTGTACAACAAATATTTGACACGTCAAGCGCTCAAACCACTGAAAGGCGAGAAACGAAGCGCAGCTAGTTACGCTCATTTCGCTAAGGGGTGGGGCCTACAGCAGGGCTGCTTCTATCTAAATTGCGTCTGGCAGCGTAAATATTGCCGCAAATGTTTTTTTTTCCGTAATTTTTATAGCGAGCCGTGTGACAAATAAACAATATTTGGGATAATTTTTTTTATTTTAATGTTTTTTTGAGTTGATATTCCAGTAACATATACAAGCGCGAGATGACAGATTCCTGGCTTTCAGATTTGCCTTTCTAGCGCAACCGCTCGTTCCACGAAAAGCTCGTTTGAAAGCTGCGATACCGGAGAACATCACCAAAATGTAAGATTCACTGCGAACCCGAAATGAACACGCGATCGGCTACAGAGCTGATCGCGTGTGCGGGCGATCACGTGACCAAAAATTGGGATGCTGACTAAGATTAGAAGCCATTCACATGTGAATGAGTATTTGCCGTTGATAAAGAGGAATAGTACTGAAGATAAAATTTATTGTCGGTTGAGTGAAGCCAAATCCTGAAGCAAGTATATGAAGAAGTTTTGTTGAACATCTAATGTGATTGGGGTTTGTATTACTCCAGTATTTGACGCCTTGGTTAACAAACACCAAGAGGGGATAGCAAAGTAATAATATACAATATCGTGTAGCAGAGTCAATTACTTCCCTTGTTAATGACGTCTGCCACAGATAGGTATGTATCCCTAATCATATGTTTCCTGATTTGAATAAAATCGCGCGAGCATAACTTTTGAAAAAAAATGAAAAGTCGAAGGAAACAACGTTTTAATGTTATTAATATTATTATTATTATTATTATTATTATTATATTATAATTATTATTATTATACTTAAAGCGCAAACATCCTAACATTGTATGCTTTAAAATGACGTAAACGATGTTGTCAGGATCAGTTACTCGATAAGTACCTTACCAAAACAAAATTGTTCGGACGATTATTTGATGTGATGCGAATGGACAGCGGCAGGTAATGCCTACAGATTGACGAAGTTCTCTCTCACGGGCACGTTTACTCCATAGAGCAGCCTCTGCTTACACCGCTATACGCTTCGGCCGCACCAACGTTGCGCGATGGGCGTAGAGCTGATATCAAATGCTCGCCCACGAGATCCAATTGAGAGAGACCTTCTTTCATCGGCGGGCTATCCTACCCGTACCACGTGCCGGGATCTTGCCGACTGGAACACATGCGTAGGCACGTAGCACACACCTGGAAGGCAGTCAGGCCACTCTCTGAGTAAGACGAACGAAGAGCCTCGTGGCAGGCCGCCGGCAAACACACTAGGTCTCACGTAAACCACAATCGATCTCGCACAGAACAGCTAGCACAAAACACGTTCTCGCGGACTCCGCTGCACTAATTGCTTGGTCGGACCACAGTGTCCATTCTTCACCCGGTAACGTTCTCCTTTACGTGCCGCTTCACGTTCACGCAGAGCATGATTTTGGCGTCGCATGCGTTCCATCCTAATATCATGGGTGAGACCGAGCGCGGATCTGACGGGCAAGCGAAGGCGAGAAAGAGCGAAGGGCTCCCTCTCCCGGCACAAACGCCAAGTGCGATAAGCGCGTGCCTGCTCCATTCGTTTTCGGTAACACAACCCTCCTCCAGTAGAACAAGCTGAATACAGTTGACGCTGTTAAAGAGGAAGCTAACTAGAAATAATAAGCGCATAAATTTCGCTTACGCAACGAAGGCTGCGACTAGAAATGAAAACGATAGTACAACAATATCGGCGACCCTGAGAAGCAGCTCGGTGAATATAACAGTCACGCCGGATAATTTCGGAATCTCCGTGGCAGCGGACTTGATAAATCTTACTTTTCCGGGGGCCCCCGATATCTCCAGCTCCGAAGCCCCGAGGAAGAATGAAAAGAGAACGGGCAACTAGGGGAAGCGTGGAGGAAGCAACCTGACCCGGCCTCTGATGACCGCCGACATTTTTTTGCACCCTCGGTGGAAACGCTATCGGAAGACGGTGCCCGCCTCCCTCCCAGGACTCTAGCACATCGACCAGCGAGCGCGGCGTGACGCAGGGAGGCGGCGTCGTCGTATACGGCCGCTATTGTGGAAATCGACTCCTTCGCCACTTCGGGCCAACGACGACCTCGGTTCGGGCTCCGCCGCTATATCACGCAGCTTGAGGGAAAGCGGCGATGCGAAAACAAAGACGCCTTGTATTTTCTCGTCCGCGCTAGATTGCTCGGTCGTTGTTTAGATGTTGCACGAGGCTATTTCTCTCGCTCGGCGCTTTGTTTGTAATGCTTGTCATGCATGACGCGAAAATTGGATCGCCGCTGTATCCGGGCGCGCTGGTTCTTTTCGTGTAGACGATAGAAAAATGATTGCGGGGCGTAAGTAAACAACCCGTGTCGAATGGCTTGCTTTTTGGTCAGTTCAGTTGTATCCTTGACGTGTACTTTAATTAGCTCCATTGAGTGCGTCCATGTGTGTCTCTGTAAACGAAGTCGGTGCTCTTCCTGTGGCCGATCAATAATTCTTAATTTACGCATTTGGTCGTTCATGTAACCAACGTCTTTTGAGCTCAAGATTTTATAACATTTGCTCTCGCACCTGAAAAGAGATAATAACTAGGGCCACCTAATCTTAGCCGCATGGCAAACACTGTATAACCATTGAAATGAGACGGTAGTGGTTGAAAATGCCCTAAATGTCCGGTGAAGAGTGCATGCATATGCTCAACGAAGCAAAATGAAGCTGCTAACGATAATCATATACCGAATGAAATATCGTTGTTCTTTCTTGGCAAGCTAGCCAGTTCTAGAGCCCATATCGGTATTACTTATCACATGTCCATTGCGCAGGAAATCAGTTAGGAACACTATACTAGATCAATGTGCAGACATCTAGACCGAGGAATACACCTTGAAGCATGGAAAGCCTCTCTGCGCTAAACGCGCAGTTGCGCCAGTTAATGTCGTTCCTCTTAAAGGGGACAATCCGGCTATTCTTTTTTAACTACCTATGCTAACTACATATATTTCTGAAAATCTTAGCTTTATTCTTGTGGGCATGCTATTTAGTGTACATAACTTCACATTAGTTGAGCAAATAACGGCAACAAAACGCGGTGTCAAATAACGGCAACAAAACGCGGTGCCACCAGCTCGTATGCAGTTCTACTGCCAAACCAATAAACGAGAAAAAATAGAAAAAAAAGCCTGCATCAGGTGTCATATCTGAGTGTTCATAATTTAGTATTTTATTTCGAAAAAACAAAAACGGCAAGGGGAAGGTTTGAAATATCAATACCTTTGAGCTACTAGTTGTACAACGTGTTTTGGTGTGCTAGAGGGCCGCTCAAAAGATTTTTTTTAACAGTCTGGCCGGGACACGCGTTTTAAGAAAAAGAAAAACGCTAAGAAAAGGTAGAGCAATATTGACGGCTTGAGACGGGATTTAGTCGGCAGTCGCCTCCTTTCCACTTTTCTCTCTCGGCATTTCAGGCGCGTGGAGGACAAGGTGGATCGGCTTCGCCTTCACGACCTAGATGGTCATTCCAGAATGACCCGTTACGTCATGGATTTACAAAGAACACAGAGCGTGTTGGTGAAAATACAAGAGTCAAAGAAAGAATAAAGACACTTAGGGACAAGGAGAGACAGCACAGTTCTTGAAAGAACTGTGCTGTCTGTCCTTGTCCCTAAGTATCTTATTCTTTCTTTGACTCTTGTCATGGATTTCACGCGCAGAATTTCAAATAAATCTCTCGCCGTCAATATTGTTCTAAATATTTTTTGCGCGTGAAATTTATTTCTTGACAGCCGTGTCTCAACCAAAGTGTTTACATTTTTGTTTTGCTTTTCAGGGTTTTTTTAAAGTCACTTTTAAGGTAAATTAACGAGCATGTAAAAAACGTTGAAGTGAACTTTTATCGCTAAATTTCATAGAGTGAATACACTGCGAAAAATACCCTCGGCAGCGTTAGCTTTGCGCATGGCGCCCGTACCGTGGCCGTTGCACGGCACTACAAGCGAATGTTGCTTGCCGTATATTCGCTCAGTGGCGTCCAGCCTTTAATGTTCACCTGTCACAGTAAACGTAAAAGGCATTATCTTAATTGCATCCTTCACACTGGCTAGGTCCCTTTAAATGGCGTACCAGCGTAGAAGCATTTCTGCACTTATCTCCATTTACATCAACTTCTGAACCCTAACACGTTTCTGAAAACGGGCCGAGCGTGGGATCTCCAACAGCTGTTGAATCTCTCTGAAGTTTCGATGCTCCTGTGATTTTGGTGTGCCTTCTAAGCAATAGAAACATACATTTCGGATGGGGAAAGTAAAATGTAGTATTGCGCCTTATTCCTTTGAGTTACCTGATACCCCTGCGTGATCTAATAACAACGTTGCTAATAGAAATAGCGATACCATATCTTATAACACCCGAGAAACCGTAGAAAAACTTGCTGGCTCGCGAGTATTTCTTTATTTTTTTTGCAGTGTATACTATTTATTTTTATAAAACGGTTAGTAACATATTGGGGAAACCAGCTGAACGAGGGAAGGAGGATGACAGGAGAAAATAATGGCGAACCAACCAGCGGTCGGTTCGCCATTCTTTTTTCCTGTCATTCTTCTTCCTTTGTTCAGCTGGTTTCACCCAAGATGTATCAGAACCAACTAGCTCAGCTTATTCCATTAGTAGGTTAGTAACAAAGTGTAGCTTATATACCTGATTGATAAGTTTGTTTCATTTTAGTCTACTTGGTCTGGGGCCAGAAGTATCGAAGTCGTCCATTAGTACCGAAGTTGTGATAGTTGAAAAAGTTCTTCGCGGGCAAGCAACCAAAGAATCTGGCTTTAAAGCTACTCATTTGGGAATCGCTAAACCCCTTCTTTGCCCCGTCTGATGGTAAGAAAAATAACTGCAAGGGCACCGAGCACCAACTCTGGTTTTATGAGCGCCACAGCACCTAGAATTCTTGTGCATATATATATATATATATAAATATAAGGCGGAAGATATTCACTCCTGCTTTTTCCCTTCGTTACAGATACTCGCTTCAACCCATCGATCCACTGTAAGTATTTAACTTGGCGCTGGTATCTTCAAATGTGCTTCGGGCTAGGCCTCATTTTGACACACTTCAAGCTTAAAATTTTCTGCCAATAAAGACGTCCTGCTTCTGCAAAATGTTTGCAATGACCAACCTATAGATAGCCTACATTTTAGAATGGCAGAGGTCTTAATCATAAAGACGGTGCCGAGTGTGAAGTACAAGGAAAGTCATTGCAGAAAATAAATGATGTTTTGTGGGAGCATAATGCAGACCAAAATAAAACTATTCATATAGTGCAATGCCGCGAAAAAGTAGCGCATGACTCTGCAAGGCTCGGAGAGTGGTTAACGATAAAATGATCACATATGTTTACGTTGCCGGAAGAGAATGCGCGACAGTCAGTCAATACGTGTTAGAGAGGCTGCTCATGGTCGGCCCTCTTCTAGAACAAGCTTCCCTCAAACGAATAAAAGAAAAGATCAAAGGAATCTCAGGTTTCGGAGCGTGCCCAGCTTCCGGGTGCTTCGGTGGAGTGCAGACGCAGTAGAACAGCAGCACGCTCCTGCATCCAGCTGAAGCTTTGCTGTTCCTCTATTTCTTTAATTATTCTGTACTGTGTTTTTCTAAACTAAGAAATACCTCGCAAATATCCTTCGGATGTTTTAAGTGGTTGATTTAATTGGCACCAAATATTCTATTTTTCTCGTGAAGGAGTCTTGTTCTGTAGGAATGCCCAGACGATCGATTGGCATAGAGCGATAACCGCTTGAAGGGAAAGGGGTTTCACAGAGAGACCGATATAGGTCATTACTGAAATCGATAGCAGAAAGGACGACGCGATGTGAAAAAAAAAAATATATATATATAAAATACGTGAACGTAAAAAAAAAAAAAAGATCGAAAGAAACGACGGATGAATTTAAGCAGGACAAATAGCCAGATATATGGCAGACAAAGGCAAAAACTCAAGAGCCAAGGGCGCGAGGCCGTAATAACAAGGAACTAAATTGTTTTGGCGAAATTATAAACTGGCTTTTGACAGTTAAGAGAACCGCGTTGTTAGTGAATGTGAAGTTTTGATGCATGCTATGTTAGTTATGACTAACTTCTAAAGTCTGTTCCCACGATAATATGTGCACTAGGAGTTCGCACAGCTCCATCTTTAATAGGTTAAGAAGTAATGATTTCAAGTTTTTATGGGTGTAAATTAATTTTTTATGGTTAATTAATATATTCGATTTTGAAGTTGAGTGCCGTTAGAGAGGCCATAAAATGTCTACAACGCTATGCCGGACATCCGTGTGAATGGTTTGTTGTTTCAAAATATCCCCCTAAACGCGAGCAATTTTTATATAAATTTTGAATTTCTTAAATTCTTCTACACAAAATAAATTTTAAATCAAATTGAACCAACATTGAAATTGAGTGATTATCTTCAAAAGGGCGACCTAGTACTGGAGAAGATTGACGCAATATAGATCAGATACTGATCAACCGATACCGTTCCTGGATAAAAAAAATCACGCGTGATGACTGTTGCTCTATTAATGACGATCGTGACCAAAACCGTCGCTATCGTTGAGTTGTATAGATTGGGCGAAACAATACTATGACGTCTTTAATTGGGTAGAGTTTCTATATTCGACAGAAATATGATTAATGTCAAACTGTCCAATTTAAGCGTGTCAGTTGAGGAAAGCGACGACCCCAAATATCCAGCGCGCTTTTTTCACAAACTACCGACCTTTTTGCTTGGAGCTTATGATCCTGGTCTTCACTTCACTGGTAGGTACCACAAGAGAGCTCCACCAAAACAGCATATTGTCACTTACAGGCTCTTTTCTAGATTAGCCTAGCTCTGCTGTTTTCTTTTCACGGGGACTTGAATGGCTTCCAGACGGAATACTTTAATAAAGGCAACATCAGTGAAGGAAAAGGAACAACCGCCGAATCGGCTTTTCGATGTGATTATCACATTACATAAGGGTGTGAATGCGTCTGAAATGCCCGTCAAACAAGGCTTATATCGGTTGGCACAAACGACTGGCAGTGAGCCTCAGAGGAGCGAATTTACGCGAGGAACCCACAGCTTGACCTGATTTCTATTGTCCTTGCCTGTCGCTCTCTCTTCTTTCAGTCATTTTTTTATATTTCGATACTAGAGGAATCATCTACGTGAAAGAGTTTTTGTTTAGCTATATAGTTAGAGTGTTTATATTCATCTTTTTTTATCCCTTTCCGAGTGAGTCTAAAATTTGACTGAAGGCGGCTTTCCCTGCTATACACAAAAGACGTATCAAATTTTAACAATTGGAAAAAAAAAGAGTAATATGGAAGAGGTTCTAGAACCGAGCGAAGTGCCTCGACGTGATACGAATAATCGCGTGCGCGAAGCCCACCTCTTTTTTGACGGCATCTCTGTTCCCCGTGGCATTTTTTTTCCTCTCGGAGCTTCTCGCACGTGTCACTTCCGTTGGTGCCAAGATCTTTCGCATTTCAGTCTTAACCCCTCCCGTACACACACAAGCACACCGAAGACACCAATAACAGGAGGAAAAGAAAGAGACACCGAAGGAACCAAAGATCCCGTCAGACCAAAATTTAACGCAAAAAACAACATAAAAAACGAAAAACACAGAAACAAAAACAGTAGAAATAAATCGAGGCGCCAAGGTTCACACTGACTCCTTAGATATCGTGCCCTCCAAAATGACAAGGCTAAAACAAACTGCATTATTATAAAAAAAAAATAAAAAACATGATAAATATGGAAGTGTCGCCTGCCCCCGATGTCAACACCCTCGCCACCTCTCAGACCTTTCGCTTCGTCTTTTTTCCGCTACACACGCACGTAACCTCCATGGCGTAAATTCATCCTTTTGTTCTTTCCTCACCCCTTTTCTTATGATATCCCAAGCTTCCTTTCCTGCTTCCTCTCCCCTCCATCCTGCTCCCCGCAGTTCATCCTTCCTAGATCCACAAGACTCACTCCCGCTTTCTTTCTTTTTCCCCTCTCTCTCGTTTCTCTTCTGCTTCCATCCTTCCATCCCTCCTCTCCCGAAGGCTCCCGCTCTCTTTCTGAAATTGTACGAGGACGCCATGCAAATTAAGTCGGAAGAGTTCGGAGCTCCTCGGTTGTCTCACTGCATTATTCCGCGAGACGGCGGATGCGAGAGCTGCAGTAGTAAGAAGACCATACTTCCGGCTCCCTCAAAACAGGAAGTCCTGGATTCTGCCGCCGCCTCGCCCAGAGATAAAAGAGAATAAGTGAGTCCGCATAAGCGCAGGCGCGAGTCTAAGCCCCCGCGCGGCACGGGCTCCGAGCTTCGGTTCCCTATCGAAAAGTAAACCCCGATCCTCTTCCTTTCTTCCTTTCTTATTTTTAGTCCTCGGCTTTTTTTCGCGGTTCAACGCAACGAAGGTGCGGAAATGAGAATGAGGAGATTAAAACAAATAGGCTGCTAAAGGGGGAAAAACAAACGCAAAGGAAAAAAAAGTGTCCGGCGGGGGGACAAAGCAAACTCGAAAATCCAAGGAACGGGAAGGATTGACGGGCTTGCCTTTCAGTTACGAGATTTTTGTGTTCCATAATTCTTATTTTTTTTATTTGAAGAAAAATATTAATGCGGAGAATGTGGCGAAGATAAATCGACAAAATATAGAAAAAAAAAGAAAAAGAGAAGAGCTGTCTCTTACATTCTGGATTCAAATCGATTGGACGTACTGGCTAAGGTACCTTCAGCTTGTGGTACCTTCTTTTGGTATCTTGAACCAAGATGTAACACGCACCGTGGTACAGAACAGTAACAATATAATTAAAGAACCTGTGAGAAATATATATTTTGAGTGTGTAATTAATATACTTGCTCTCGAAAAGGTCACCTATTTTCAAATCTCAACATGGGAAGCGAAATTCTTTGTGTGTGTGTGTGTGTGTGTGTGATGTGTGTGTGTGTGTGTGTGTGTGTGTGTGTGTGTGTGTGTGTATGCGTGTGTGTGTATGTGTGTGTGATTGCATGTGGTTGTTTATACATTTTTACTTTGCGCAGAGAGTAAACGAAAATATTTATTTGGCAGAAATAATTGAACATTGTTAGTTATTTATTTTTGCACAGCTTACGTGTACATACAAACAAAATCGGTAACATCAACTTTTGAAGAGGAAAAGTATTCCGGCTATATATTTTATTACTGATGACAGAGTTGCCATACGCCCAATATATATATTTTGAGTCGGTAAATCTTTGCAATACTTTATCAACCGAGCATCGTACGGCGACTTCGGACAAGAATGCCATTGGTTGTCGCTATGCTAGTATTATCGCTTACGATAGGCGGTAGAGCGAGGCGCCACACGTGGGTGATCCTTGCCTCGGCTCTGACACTACGCATTCCCCTCTCAGTTTTAGCACGTTATCGTCTCGTTTTTGTATCTGTCACTTATTCGCTAGAAATCTTTGGAACGGCTTTAGGTACCGTTGACTGGAACCCAGTATTTTTGAAAACAGAGTCATAAATTAGGTACGAAATATATCTAGGGATATTTAAATATTTATGTCCAGAGCGTTATATTCGGGGCAGCCAAACAATGTAAAGGTATACGTAAATCTTAGATTCTTAAATGACGAAGAAGCTTCTGAAAAACAGTTTGTTTTAGAATTTCTTAAAAAGGATAGTACGTTAGGACCTAAAGCTAATACCTCATGACCTAAAGGCCTTAGAGCAATAAAGTTTTCACGTAACATAGATGGGATTAGTCCAGTTATTACGTAAATTTGTTAAAAAAGAAAGATAATAAACACACAGTAAAACTCTGAAAAGGAATATATTAGAGCGATTAATCCAGATACAAAAAATCTAACTTGAGAGGAAAACAAATTGTAGAAGGTTCTCTTTTTGGTTTTCTTTAGAATGGATTTAATCACAATCTAGTCGACATTTCAAATGACGTTAAGGTAGTGTGTTAAGGTAGCTAGGTCGTTTTGGCTACATTAAACCCCATTTCACTAAATCTGATATGTTTTTTTTTTGTTTTTTTATTTAGAGAAACGTTAAAAAAGTTCCCAGTGTTTAAATTTTTTTAAAATTACAAATGTCTCGATGTTATCGGTTTTAAGACTAAAATTATTATGTGTATTCTAGAAACAATTACTTTTATACTTGCGTATACATTCGTCACTTTTCTTTCTACTGGTGATTTAAAAAAATGCTGGTTGCTAAAGTTGTATTTATATGGAAGGTTGGTGATTGAAACGTGTTAAAACATATAGGCCAATTTTCTATTATAAAATTTTAACAAAGGTCTCCAAAAAAATAAAGCAGAGTTTCCTCTTACCTAGAAAAACATTTTTATTGGAAACATAACAGCTCACAAAAAACGAGGACAAAGGAAAGGAACACACAAAACACTTTGTACATTTTCTTTTTTACATTTTTCAACATTATTTTTGGAAACGGCGCTCTACCGGATCAGCACTGCTAATAAAAAAGGATGAAAATTTACAATATTTCAAAAATAAAGAGTTTATCTTAGGTATTTTCGTTTTTTTATTCTAAAGCGTTTGATCTAATGAACCAAAATTAAAAAGCTAGATCAACAATGAATTCATGAATACGCAATTAAACTTCTCCAATAGCATTTGCAGTATCAGATGCAGTTCGTTAGCATAAATAGTTATAATGTATCGATCTAGTAGTGTATGAGAGTTCCTCAAGAAAGCGTTCGTGAACCGCTCTTGTTTATATTATGGAGTGTCCCAAGTCACCAGGCTCCATCTAAAATGGACTGTAAAAATCGACACCTGCACGTTGCATTCTAAACTTTTGGTCAAAGAGTGTTTCAATAGCCGCTTTTTTTTTGTAAGATAAGAAAGCGTTGTTCTTCTTTTGTAAACGATAGGTTCAAGAAAATTACCAGGGCGACGTTGGGCGGCGACGCAGACATCCATGTCGAGTGGTGTGGCGCGCTTGGCGCTCGTATTGATAGATGGCGGTATCATCCTTATCGAGACGGCTCGCGACCACCGTGGTTTGGTAAAATGAACATAATATTTTTGTAATGTACCTTTGGTTGAAAATAATAATAAGTGCGAACAATAAAAGCAATGCTTAAAGTAAAACAAACACAAGAAAACGGGTCTGCATTACGGTTGCGCTTTTGCTGCCAACGGATTACGTCTGTGCGTCGATCTGCTTTCTTTTGGTGGTCGGCTGTGGGACCGGACATTTCATCGAACGCCGTTTCGTCGAACGCCGTTTCATCGAAGCCGTTTCATCGAATGCCGTTTCATCGAACGCCGTTTCATCGAACACCGTTTCATCGAAGCCGTTTCATCGAACGCCGTTTTATCGAACGCCGTCTTATCGAACGCCAGGGTGGCATTCCCGCTTCCTGAAGCTGGTCGGAGGTGCCCATCCCGGGTTCTGGAAGTTTTTCACTTGCCTCGCCGCAGAACATCGACAAGCTGGAGCAGACAAGCTGAAGGCGATGCTGAGTTCCCAAGAGCCTCCTCGCCAGAAGAAGGCCATAGTGGCAAGAAATGAGAAGGTCCGCCTTTTTTTATGAGAACCAACGGAGCATGGCTGTGGGGGACTTTTTGAGAGCAATTGCTCATCATTTGAAACGGTGAATGGCTGTCGCACGAACACATGAGCCCCCGAAAGTTTTCAAATAAAATTTGAAGTGACGTACTTACTTTTGACTTGATTGAGTCTTAAAACTAAAAAAAAACAATGTTTCGTTGTAGTTTCATAAATAGCACCTCAGCTTTAGCTACTGCAAGCTTCGGGCAGTAAAAAAGTATCAATAGAAAGATATGAGAGGCTAGGAGGCTCACATGGCTAAAGTTGTTGCGCCTGCGCAAAACCTAAGCCGCCTTCTGGCCTCCATGAGTTGGAGTGCGCTCTTACCGGGAGTGCGACTTTTTATTTATTTGTTACAATACCCTCAAGGCCCATCGGGTAATACAGAGGGGTGAACAGATAAGCATAATATGCGAAACAAACATAAAAATCGGTACAAATATCCTCATGGGTTACTTGCATCAAAATAAATTGTAACAGCTACAAGTTTGGACATTAAAAAACCTGACGATGAAATGGGTGAATGACACGAAAATGCACTCGATCCGGGAATAAAAGAGCATCTTTCACACTTTTTATATAAAAGACATTCGATGAAACGGCCGTCAGCGATTCGATGAAACGGCGTTCGTGACGGCGATGAAACGTCCATTTTTTCGATGAAACGGCGTTCGACGAAACGGCGTTCGATGAAATGTCCGGGAACCGGTTGGCTGTACCTCCCGACGCTCTTCTCGAAGCCATCTATCAATACGCGCGCTAAACGCGCTCCGCAACTCGAATCGGTCGTCTGCGTAACCACTCGCCTTTGACCCTGGCAGTTAATAGTTAATGGAGTGCTCCACAGGACGTGGCGAGGTTTAAGGTTCGATACCAGGACCAGGCGGATTTTTTTCCTTCGCTCACCAGTCATCTTAGCTGTGTTTGTTCATTGTCCACCTTGTTCCCGTTCTCCATAGGCTATTATGATTGCTCTACGGCCACCTCATTATCGGACCAGGTTTACCTGGCTGCGTACATCCAGTCCTCTCTGGGGTACGCCACCAGAGGGGGCCTGGACTAAGGCCCCTGCTCATATTCTTTGGGCCTAATAAAGTTTCATCTCTCTTTCTCTATTATACTTTATTTCAATTACGAAGTACCAAAGCTAAGGCTACAAAAATGACACGTGTCGGCGTCCTTGCGCCTGTCTGCGCGTGTCTGTGATTGTTGGTATGTTTGTGCACGTTCGCGCACGTTTATCCGAGTGTCTCAAGACGGTACTTTAACAAGTTCAAATTATAGTAGGATGCGTATAAACTGGGCCACGATTTGACCTATGCGTAAGTGTGCAACTGTTTTCTAATAAAAAGAAATCGAGAAAAAAAAACAAATGCTGAGCACTTCAACTTGATTATGTGATATAATTGGAACAGAAGAGAAAAGCAATTGTAAAAATTTGGGAACTTCCATATAATTTCAGAAAAGGAAAAGATTATACTGTCCCAGAGAGCCAATCAGCAAGTCGGCGCGAGGTGTGTGACAACCTTCTACTGTGACAACCTACTGTTTATTTGTATTTTTTATTGCTGCTGACGGGTTTATATCACCATGGTTCTGTATTGAAATGTTCAGTTTCCCATCCCTTGTGTCGCTGCTCACGAGCTTGTATTGCCGTTTCTATATTGAAACTTTTAGTTTCCCATCCTTTCTGTAATGCCCTGTAATGGGGCCTTCAAGGTATTACGAAATAAATAACGAAGTGTCTAGAGCTACATCCGACGTAACCCAAGTTATGTCCAAATCTCCGCCTTCCCTAGGTTCACGGGGGAGAGAGAGGAGGGCGGGGGGAGGGTTAGGTATACGCGTTTCAGTGCTCCGTCCGGACGTAACGCTAGCCACAGCGAATAAATAAATAAATAAATAAATCACACTCTCTCTGCGGAGAGGCATCACGTGCTTGGCTGCGTCGAGTTGATTGGATCGCCGGGTCCGTGGCGTTTGCTCTCCCGTTTCATCGCCGCACGAGAGCGTTCGCTGCACTCGCGAGCTTTGACACGCGCACCAAAGAAACACGGCACGATGGCGACACCCCGCGACGACTTTGTCTCTCGGCCACGCAGCCGACGCGCGACTTTTCGGGGTTGCTCGAGCGCCGGACAATCTCCCCGGGAAGTCTTGGGCGCGTCGTCCATGTTCCGAAGCGAGGTCCGTTCCGATTCTCCGACGCCGTCGAGTGGCGCTTCTATTTAGGGCCGCCGTCAACAAGCAAAACAGACACCGTGTAGGAGGCCCTACGAAACGGGCATAGCTCTATTTCGGTGATGTTTGAGCGTCCCTGCTTGGCGGGACGGTCGCCTGCGTCATCGCGCCGCATATCAGTGTCGCGGGAACATGCATGTTCGCGTCGGGGCGAGCCGCATATAGTGGACGGCCGTCCGGGCGGCACGGGCCAAATATGATAACCAGAGTCAACCGGGTTCACGCGCGAGCCATCCGAAAAAACACAGTCGGAAAACGGGCCTCGTGAAATGACGGGGTTCGTAATGAGGGTTTTTGGAATATTTAAGATAATGACGGCCAGTCGGATTAACATATTATAATAATTTTCTTTTAGAGGGAGGTGTTATTTTTTATTAACCTGTTAAAAAAAATAGTGGAACAGCGCTCATGTGCACTCCAGAGAGCTCGATTACCACAAATGACTAATCGTTAAGTGGAAGTCTCCTAAACTACGAATATCCTAGATTCATATAATACTAACTGTCTCTCTGTCGATGTGTCCGCAAGCAGATATATCTCTAAATATGCAATTTATGGTAATATTAACCCATACATTATCCTACAAGACGAGGTTCTTGAATCATTTCACAATTTTTTGACGGTCGACCGTCTGTTCAAAGTTGGCATTCCTCAATAAAAAACCAGAGTTTATCGGCATTTCTATATTTCTTAAACATAATCAAAGCACAACCACTCACCCCCCTCCCCCCAATTGTTATTAATAATACTACCTTAATCGGCCCTTTAGATCGGAAGTGGCGCCTTCTCGAGCTGTACCCAGAAAAGCGCCAGCTAGAGAAGTAGTTGAAAACAAACTCACGTGAGAGCCACGAGCGCTTATTGAATGGAGTTACCCCGACGCTGCTCTCTCTCCTTGCGCATTGTAAACTTCTTGAAAAAGGGAAGCAGAAGATTGCGGTAAGGAGTACCGGAGGACAGGGGGAGGGGCGTGCGTGCGCGGTGAGGTCTCTTGAAAGTGAGGGATCGGCAGATTGCTTCTTTTCAAAACAGCTTTTACATTGAGTGGAATTGCATAGTGTACTGCGACATTTTTTTAACTCTTACCTAGGTATGTATGTTTTGATGGTGTCTAGCTTAGTTTATATGCAAAGAAACCTGGCCCTGAGGGTACGGTAATAATAAATTACTGAAAATATAGGGCAGCTTGATTATGCTCTGTTGGACACGGAAGCTGTTGAGCCACTATGCGGGTGAAGTGTTTCAGTTGCTCGCACTATTTTTGTGTGATGAAGTGGGAGTGATATATCCGGAGTTAGTGCAACCACACACGTCACGTGTGGGGTAGCTCAACTCATTTTGAGTGAACCCGTTTTTGTTAGTACTCTGTGTCAGTGCAAACTTTTGAGTTTATCGGCCAACTGTCATCTTTTTTCACCTTATCTCTTAGCTCAGTCGGCGTAGTATCACGCTGGGAATCACATGGTCCCAAGCTCAATCCACTCCAAAGTTATTTTTTTGTGTACGTGTTTTTTTTTAATGACACCTATGTGTCTATATGATAAATATAACTTTAAACTACCGTAACGCTCCAAAGTTGCAGCCGAAAGATAAAGACGAGCATTACATCCGTGCGTGTTACGGGTTTGCATGGAAAAGTGCATATAAGCAGGTTGTGCGCTAAAACATATCCTAGGCCACATTATAAAGGGAAGGCTTCCGCATTCGGTTACTGGTGGAGAGTTCCCGGCATGTCCCCCCAAGTGACAAGAATGTCGAGGAAGCTTCAACTCCAAGTAAGAAGCTTACGTCGATACCGCTCGCTGTGAGATGTCGCCAAATACGAATGATCAGTATATCAAGTACAAGTATATAAAATAAGGGTTTCGGAATGTTTGGCCCTTGAGTATTATTCATTTGCCAAAATATTGTGGAAGGTGTTTGTAGATTGTAATAAAATTCTGAAATCGGTAATAAAAATAAAAACTGCAAGCAAAAAAGTTGTTCCTCTCTTCGAAACCTGCTTGGTTTATTCAGTGGTGACTGCAACTCACGGGGACGCTGAAGCCCTCGTCTTTTTTATTTTTTATTTGCCGTGAACAACCCCTTTAAAAAAATAATAATTTTTTGGGATTTGTTGGTTGTGCCACGACTTAAGAAAAAGTCCTTTCCCTCCCTACACCTTCCTCTCCGATTCCCTCCCCCCCCAAATAAAAAAAAAAAGTTAAACATTTGTTGCCAGTGTCGTTGGAAATGCGGAGGGGTAAGAAATACATTTTTCCCTAACAGGGGCAAGTCTACACAATTTCTCTCCAGTCCCCCTCCTTCACTGCCACTTTCTGTCTGCCCTTTCTCTCCCAAACACTTTCGACCTCCCTTCCGTTAGGATTCTAAGGCTAAAAAACCTTGCAGTAAAGCCAGCTTGCGAAACTACCCTTTTGCTGATTTTGGTGTAATGTGTGTTTCAGCAGTTCTTCAAGATATACAACGAAAAAGGAAACACTATAATTATGCGCAAGGAAACGTTAACATCACTGCAAACATAATAAAAATAAAAAGGTATACAAAATTGCCATTTTTAATCAAGCGGGTTCAAATTAATTCACTAAATTTACTTTTTGATAAAATATAAAAAATATGTATACATTAATTTGTAAAATTAAACTAAATTAAAGTTACCACCTCCGACACGCGGACTCAATTTCAAATAAGACAATTGTATTATTATTATTATTATTATTATTATTATTATTATTATTATTATTATTATTATTATTATTATTATTATTGTAATGAGGATATTTTAAAGGCATATATTTTCACAGATTAGTGTTTTGAGAGTCACCCCATTACATCCTAATCACAATACGGTTTTGTACCTGAGAAAGACGCGGAGCAGCAGTTAGATGACGTTGCCGATTATTTGAACGTTGCGTTTTATGAGAATGTGTTTTCTTTTGAGTGTTTTTTTTTTCTAGTGACGCATCCGAAGCCCATTGTTCCATTAACTGCTCAATTCTGCCGCATAAATTGTTTAAGTTTGGGTTTCGGAGCCTTTTTTTTTTTACCTGCTCTCAGATCTGATATCTGGACGATCACAGCGTGTGTAAGTGGGGCGGGAAGTGAGTGACCTTCGTTTTCTTCGAGCGGGGGTTTGCTTAGGGTTCTGTGTTATGGCCACTTTTATTTAACATTTTTGTCAACGATCTTGATTCCGTCATTTCTGGACGTATGTGTTACCAATACGCTGACGACACCTTGCTGGTTTCCAGGCATACATATTGACGGCACCTTCAATAATTTTCAAACTAATGCCAACCAGGTCATGGATTGGTGCTCCTTTCATTGTATGAAGGTGAATTCGGCGAAAACAAAGTTAATATTGCGCAATCCTTTAAAATGCGGTTTGAGAGACAGGCCTTTTCTTGCATGGTGTAGAATTTGAGTCCTGTAATTGTTATCTTGTTCAGTGGGGGCATAGCACAAAGTACATTGTTGAACACGACATGTCGTGGAATAAGCAGTTGCTCAAATCTGTCGTGCCTTGCGGAACGTATCCTGTTTTTTATATAAAATTAGAGATTTTGTTCCCTTTGGTGTCCGGAAAATTATAGTTCATGCCTTGGTATGCAGTGGACTCAGGTTCTGGGTGACTGTGTTCGTTCGCAGTGCAGGGCTGCGGCATGCTAAAGTGAACAATATCCTGAAACGTATTTAAAGCGTTGCATATACGCGTAATTCAGTTTGCTTAAACAGCACGAATATTTTCAGTGATCTCGAAATGCTACATTTTAATTCTTTAGTTTGAGAAACAGTAGTGCTCCTGTATTTTTAGACGCACAACTAACATTTCGCTCGAACCGTCTCTTGTCTACTGGTTTTAAGCGTTCTCGCTGCTTCACGAGGTATGGTACGATAAATAGAGCTTACCAGGTTCATGATATGTTCAAGCAGCCCCCAAATCTTGCCGTCCTTTTGAATTTTAAGACAAAAAATGTATTCGGTTCTTTACGTTGGACAGTGTAGTTTTTCTTTGCTTGACTTTCGGTTCTGGATCGACGTTGAATTCATTGTTTTTATTTATGTTGATTTTGTGTCTAAATCAACTTGGGATACAGTCTTTGTCTGGATGTTTGCTTAACCTGGGGGATTTTATTTGTATTGCTATTTTACCTGCTTATTTTTGTTGACTTCCCTGGTTCCCGTACTATAAGCCATTATACGCTTTTACAGGCCCGTTAACCTTCCTTTTGTACCACGACGTTTCAATGAAGATTATTATTAGTATTAATAATCGTGTTCATGAGAGGTCCTTAATGCTATCGGCAAAATAACAGGAGCTGCGTGCTTAATGTTGGAGGCTGAAGTGTTCAAGCTTATGTAAATTGAGGTGAGTGCCTTTGTCTGCAACCACTGCAACTATCTTCAGATTGTTAACCCTGACGACGGCGACGCTAGGCTTTGCGAAGTGTACGGCACCGACGGTGACCGAGACGGTGGCTAAGCTGGTGCGGGTGTCCCACGGGGAAGTGGATCCCCCTCACCCTTCCTTTCCTGTGTCGCGCGTGCGCAGAAAGAAAACTGTGCTGTCTGTCCTTATCCCTAAGTGTTTTTACTCTTTCTTTGGACTCTTGCCCTTTCTTTTCTGTTTCGTGCGCGCGCAGCAAGTGGTTCCCCGGAAAGATGACCTTGAACCAACTGCAGCAGTACATAATTGTATCCTCCTCGACGCATTGGAGGGAATCTCGTCTCACGGACAAGGTGGCCTCTCTGGACGAAGAAAACAAACGCCTTAGGGATTAGGTGTCGAGGGCTTCCGAGCAATAGGTGACGCTGGTCTGGTCGCTGCGCGATGATGTAAAGGCATACAGCGCAGAAATCGCAGGCTTGAAAAAAGCGGCGGGCGGCGCTTCTTCGAAACCGTCTTCCGTGGACCCTGTGTCTTCCCTCGGATGGTCTCGTGGGTGTTTCTCGCCTTGTACTTCACCATGGCTGACAGCACGGACTGCGCAGAAGCTTTCCAAGCAATACCTTCAGATAATTTTTAGATATACCGCAGTTGGGGTTGATATCTCTGGCATTTCAAGCCTCTTCAACCTGTCTCTGCGAGCAGCATCGCGCTTTTGCTGTCGAAGCGAAGATGGATTTGCAGCAGGTGACGGTGCGCGAAGGGTTCAAATCAAATATCGGAAAAAAATGAAACGTACCTAGAGCCTAAAACTTGCGGTATATTTCGGTAGTCTTAAGATACAGCTTGCCAGATTTCCGGAACTTTGGGACTTGTTCGACATTACAATATTTAGTACTCGTCACGTAACCTTTGGGGTCTACAAGACCTGCATGCTGTGTGCCTGAACCCATGAACCACCAAACCTAGTTCAGAACGAAAAACGGTCAGAGATTGCGCAAGCATTCCAGGAATGACGACACCGCTGGTTAATGGAGCAGACTAATGAGCGTGTGTGAAATCGAATATTGGTTCTGAAAGAATGATATTCGGCATTGAGACCTTGTCGGTAGAGTCTGGAGCTAAGAAGAGAAAATTGAACGATGTCAGTTTCCTAAGGTTTAATAGATAATAAGTACCGTTAGCGAAACGTCATCGTATTCCGCTACCCCACTATCGGCGCTTCTAAAGCAAACTTTTAAGCGCGCGCCCCACGGCCACGGTATCGCCGGGCGCGCGTTTAAAAACATCCTTCAAAGGCTCCCGTAGTGCGATGCGCGGAACACGGTAACGCTTCGCTAAATTTCCCCTAAACGGAGGAACGGTGGCTTAAGGAATTTACGGGCGCCATTTGATGTAACTGCCCAATGTGTAAGAATTAAAAAAATAAAAAATATATGGGCCATGAAGGCAGCAACGTGAAGTAAGTGTGCCTCTTTGTAGTGAACAGGGTATTTCTTAGTTTGTGTCTTTTTTTTACCACAATCTAAAACGACCAGATGTCCGAAAAAGAAAACTGCATTGCTAGAAGCGATGCGTCTCAAATGATCGAGGCACAGAGGAATAAGACAGAACTATATTTGGTGCCAAGAAGTCTGCTCTTCAAAATAGAACAAAAACGAATCAAGTGAAACGTACGGTTGGAGGTTAAACGGAGCTTAGCAAAGAGAGACGAAAAGAAAATGTAGAGAAAACATCAAGGCCGCATCCGCTAGAAAGGGACGCGAGCGCACATGCACGTATGATACTGAATCTGGCCGTCCATTCGTGTGGCTTCCTGCTTTCTCCAGTTTCTTCCGTTGCTTTTATTTTTTCATATATTTGCCGCTTCTTGCGCGTCTCATTCATCCAGCGTTTCCCGCTCGTTATTCTTCCTCTGTCCCGCGCGTTTCCTTTGCTGGTCCCCGAGAAATCTCGCTGTATCTGTTTTTATTTTTTTCACATTGGTTTTTTGTACCGAGATTTTTCGTGCTACTGGGTTGCCGTCTCTCCTCAATGCCGTTTGGTGTTCCAGTGGGGAGGAGCGTTCACGGAACGCCGGGGTCTCATTTTGTTTCTCCGCGCTATTTGTTTGTGTCTGTGTCGTCCTCGCGAGATAGAAAACGCTCCTACCGTAGCATTACGGAATGCACGCGGTCTCGAGCCGCACGGGTGTCGTCTTTGCAGTTGCCCGGCCCTTTCTGGACAGTTTAACTTTTCAACGTAAGTGGCGGAAAAACGCCTTCTGGCGTCGGCGAGAACGGGCGCCCTTGCGCCCACACAAGCTGGCGAAATCGGAATCCGCGAGTAAACGCCTCGGGAGCGATGGAGTCATTCGGAGCGTATCGTCGGTGCGACTGCGACTCACTTATTCCCTTGTTATTTTGAAGAGAGAGAGAGTGAGAGAGAGATATAAAAAGCTGCAGGAGCGGAAGAATGAAAATTCTTTTGAAAACGAAAGGCCCCCTTAGAAACAAACCATCGACGGCGTTACCGCCCGTTTGCCAAACTAGGAGACCGTTTTGGCAGGTCGGAGCAAGGCCAAGGCATCGTCAGTTCGTATAGAGCAGCACGCTGTTTACAAACCAGTCTGCGTTTGCCCATACCGTGTATCCTAGCCTCCTCTATACCCAAAAAGCCCGAGAGTTAGACGACGGAGCCGTAGAATCTGGTAGCACAGAGCATCAAAGGGTGATTTCTGGGGAAAACTGGACGTCAGCGCACAGCTTTTGCAGCGGCGATGACCCGAAACGCACTTGTTCGCTCGGGAGAAGTGTGTTACGGCGTCTCGACGCAGCGGGGTGCCAGTCACGTGGCTCTCCTCTCATCCGTTGTCTGCCGCTCCACATTTTCCATTTCGGAGGACGCTTCTCGTGGCGATCTGCAAGGCTTTGTCAGTATGTAGGAGGCTATGCGTGTATGTACAATGAGCGTGGGCAGAAACCCAGTTCTGACTGAAGTGAAGCACCTGCTAATCACGGCGCCGACATCAGCGTTACCACAGAGGCCTGGCGTCAGAGCCGCGCGTTGGGGGATAAGCTTGCTTGCTAAGACAGGAGCAGGAAAACAATTTGTCGTGTCAAGGGGTCGTGTTGTAACTCGTCCTTTCATTAGCCCCGATGTCCAGAAATGCGAGGATGCCACGGAAACGTTGGGAGGAAAGGAGCGAGCTATGGAACAAAACTCACGGTGGAGCGATTTCTCGCCGATGTTGAACCTGTTAATATCAACACCCCGTTATATAGAAAACATTTCCGAGGACCGAGCCGCCCCCATACCGTACTGCTCCGTTAATGTAGAAACCCACAGTCTGAACTATAGAAACCCAGTTTGGGAACGAACTGGGTAAGTACTATACCTTTTTCTCGTTATAATGAACACAAGCACTCTTTAAAGATTATTAAGTTTTGATAGTTTTGATGAACCAGAGGAAATAACCCTGGTTCAAATAGTAAAATTACAAAAAATTCGCACTTTGGGACAGTTACAAAATGCTACGAGCCTTACAGTAGCAGCTGGATGTGGCAGTTCAACATCCGCCCAATGTCTTTGGTGCGCTGGGTGCTCAGGTGCTCGAGTGATGTAATGCAGGAGAGCTAAGATTTAAGCGATAGTGGTTGCAGACAAGCCGAGGGGCGATGTGTACGCCCGCAGACTTGAGATAATGTTAGAGTGATCTGAGCGTTCTGGGCTGCATGCTCGAGACTATAACACCGTGGCCTCGCGGGGCGGCGGGGAACGCGCAAACCAGGGCCAACTTGCTGAAAACAGCGTCTCAACTGAGACTGGGTGATATAAAGCATTACCAAAACCAGCGCACGAGTTGAGTGGGACTCGAACCGCGTCCCAGCCCTTGCAGTGCTTTCTTTCACCCAGTCTCAGCTAAGAGCTGTTCTAGCCAGCTGGCCCAGCGCCCAACATGTTTGACCACTTCGCTGGGGCCGGAGGTCAGGCCAGGTGCAAGTCTTGAAAACCTAGAACCCGTGGCCTTTCGCTCCTGAGCCTTGCGGCCTCCGGTCTGGTCCCACGTTCCGAATGATCTAAACGCCGCCTCTTTACTGTCGTCGTCTTCGCATCCTCACGCACACAGTCGAACGCGCCTGTCATGTTGACATTTCATGCCGCCTGAACAGGCGCTCATCACGCACCCCAAAGATGTTAAAGACCCACGTGTATTGTAGTTGGCTGTTGAGTCACTAAAGAAGACACTCCTTAGAGTAACCACACTTAGCCATCTTGGTGGTTAAAATTATAGTGGCCAGTTATCTGAAGCTTGATCGGAAATCGTAGGAAACACTTTTCCATACTCCATTATATTTAAGAACAGATCGCGACAGAGCAAAACGATATAACCTGAGCTTCCTAACACCGCATCATAAAGCTGACGAAGTCGCATTTTTGAATTATGGCGATTGACAGCTTTCTCTGAAACAAGAAACGTTGGCGGTTTTGTTAGTACATCTTCATATATGCAATACTCAAAGCAGCCCATTTTACCAACAAAATGATAAGCTGGCGCATATCTTGCTTGCAGAAGTCCTTACTTTGGCACTAGAAGAAATGGTACACCTGAGGAGTCACCTTCTCATCGCCCTGTAGAACACCTGTAGTGGGTTTTTCATGAAAGGAAGAAGGCAGATTTAATTGAGTGCCACCAGGGCAAGGGAACATGGGGTGAGAGGAAGAATTTCGTAGCCTCAGGCAGGAGCATGCTAAGAGTCATCTACGGAGAATACGTTGGAGCGTTTTGATGGAGAAAACTAATTACATTGGTAAGTTCTCCAGCGATGCTCGGTGGTCTGGTAACATATTCTTCTGACTGTTTAAGTCTTACGAGAATAATTTCGATAAATCATGTTGCTCCTGTTCCAAACTTTGCTGATTATCTCCAGAGACGACGGCTCTGCCTTCGCCTTCTTTTGGCAGTGTTGAATCCGCAGATGTCTAATATTTGCAGTGCCTCTTTGTTTCGGGGTCGTAATGATACAACCGATACTCGTCCATTCTGATTAGCCGATCAAAGAAGTCCTCATAATCGGCTTTGTTAGGGAGCAAGATTTATTTTTCAGAGCCCTTTCGGTGCTGTTTTTGCGTGGGCGTGAGGAATCGGGACCACAGCGATGTGAACCTCTAACAAAAATTCTGAGGATTTTTTTTTGTTTGCAAACAATATTACAAATTTTGTTAACGTTTCGTGAGCAAGAGCCATCTCTTCTTTCGGAAATACCTCCCCAATGAAACAACGGCAAGAACCGCGTAATTATGTGCTTCCTCGAATACCTCCCAAGTCGACAATAGGGAAGTGCTGGACATTGGAAATTGATATATTGGAAATAATCTCTTCCTTTGAACGGTTATGTTCCTTCGGTGAATAGCGCTGCGCCCTAGCAAAGGAACTGTTCAACAAAAGTCCAAAGAACCGTTGCTTGCATTGATGACCATTTGTCGCAAAATTATCATCTATCTTTCTCACGAGAAAATGCGACTTGGGTTTGTGCTATAGGAAAATTCGATTGTCCAAACGAAAATAATATTTCAGTTAATTAAGGGAACAAACGGTTACAAGGTTAAATGAGAGCAAGGAACACAATGAATGGCCAAAGTCCCATAAATGAGAGGCGATCGCGATGAGCTGTACTGTGTTTTACAGCGAAGTTGTATATGACTCACAGGTCGGATTTCTGAAATTGCTTCGTGCGTCGTCCACATGAAAAAAAAAAAACTTTCACCGATAGAAGCGAAAAGTGCATATTAAGCATATAACATGCAGCATAGCATTCGTTTCACTAAAAAAATACGCAAAAAAAACAACATCCGAACCACATAATTGATGATAAGGCTCTACTGATAACAATGCGAAAGAAGTAGCGCTCACCGCATACGTTTCGCGGTAAAGATTACCGTTGCGCAAGCTGCTGCGGAGACGGCAGCTGGTGACGTGGGGAGGGACGTCACTAGCCTTTCATATATAAAAATATTTGGCACAGTGGATTTACTTTTCTTTCGTGAATCATTCGGTATAGACCATTTTGCTGTTTACAAACATGAACTGCAACTTGCGTCCCAAGCGACTTTCGGTTGCACCGTCTTTGGAAGCCTGTTGAGCTTGCTGATGTCACAAGCGCTAGAAAGCCTAAATGCTACACGGACAACAAAGTAGGAGATTTAGCAAGGGCCTTCGGTTGTACAATATTACATCTCGGAGGAGGCAAGTTGATTTACAAGAATACTCGAAACATTTGAACAATCTCGCACTCCGTTTTTTGTCGTTCACATGGAGAATTGGTGGTTAAATGTTTCATCGACATTTCAAGCAACGCTACTCTGGTGGATTTTGTTCATTATTTTGATAAACCGGAAGTTCTCTGGGATGTCAAAAACTGGAGCACGATCTGGTGGTGTTTGCGAACAAAAGGGTTTATAGCGTAGTGGGCAATCGTTGCGAGTGTTACTACAGCTACGCTGTCCAAGCACCTTCACAGCGTGGACTGGATACCCAACTTTAGTTTTCTCTTGACTACTTTTGAAATCTTTCAAATTTTGAAAGGGCGAAGTATGGAGAGGAAATAACGGGGAGATAAATAATGTAAGAAGGTGTATAAATAAAAAAAAAGTAGTGCGATTTCTAGGAGTAGGCAGCGAATGCCTTTCTTGCCTGCCTTTGTTGCGCGCCTTCTTGCATTTTCTGCGCTCCTGGCGGCTGGAGTAAGTGACAGCAGAAACGTAAGATTTATGCCTCAAGAGCGGATGCAAAAAAGCGTGGCCGTCGTTTTTCAAAACACGCTCGAGTATGCTGAGGCGAGAAACGTGGAGAATTGGCGCTTCATCCGTACGGACACTTGGGCACGTGCCGTCGCAATTGTCACACTTGGCTTTCCCGTATTCGCGTCTATGTATGTCTTGCAGTTGGTAGGAATTTTGCTCTTATTTGTTTTGTCGACCTATTCGCTTTCTTGGCGTCGGTGTTTTTCTCCGGCTTGCAAATTCTGCGAGATTTGACTGAGAAAAAAAAGCAAAAAGCGATCTAAAATGAAAATAGATTTAAAAAAGAACAAGAGAGACGAGCCCAAAGAAGCAGGCAAGAGAATGTGCGCATTGGTGGTGTTAGGGTGCAGTTTTCCTCTGTGTCCGACCACAGCCCTTTTGTCTCGTGTCAGGTTTCGAGAAAGAATGGCCAGGGAAGAAGAGAACCGGGGTCAGTCTCGGTGTGAGAAAAAGAGGCAAGCGAAAATCGATACCGGAAGCTGCGAGATTAGAAGAGGGGATGAGAAGACATATGTCTTTCCTGGCTTCTTCGTGCCTTCGCGAGCGAGCAGAAAGACAGGTTCAAACGCCATTGTACGCGGGTCTCGAAAGCAGGAACCAAACGTGCGGTCTTGGCTCGTTCTCGCCACTTGGGAAGCTGCAGTTTCTATTACAGGTTTTATTTGTACGAAAAACAAGCGAACGCGTCATCGATTTTGTTCCTCTTGTTTAAGGGTGCGTTCGAATTGTCCTTTTTATTTAAATTAATCTGGCACTGGAACATCCCCACAAATGGCACAGACTATACTTTGGCACAGAGCTATCGGAGGGCCAGTCACTGTTATCTCAAGTGGTAGCACGGCAAATAATGGCCCAAAATGTTGGTACTAAAACATTAAGTGTGATATGGGACCATGAGCATGTATTAGTATTATGAGCATGTAAATATTATCAAGTGACACATCAGACTTACACATGAAATACATTATTTCATTTTTGGCAAGCACTTGAAATATAATTTCGAGAATTGTACGTACTTTCTGCTTTTGTTTCAGAAACCTTTTGCGCATTTTAAATGGGAGTCGCTTTTTATGTTTAAATTTCAGGTTACACAATGATGGAAATACTGTGTTGAATGTTTCTTCCCCTTTGTCCGGGTTTTTTTGTTCCGTCTAAATCATAATATTGTTACGAAGTTTAATTTGCTAGGTGTTATCCATAGCTAGATTAGAAGAGATTGTGAATAGGCTCCATGCCGTCATTTGTGTGTCGTCGTCCTCAGTGGGTTCTGGAGCACGACACAGCCGCACCAGTTCACTATTTCCCATCTAAGTTCCTTATAGTTATTTTGTGTCTAGGAAGGTTCATTATGATTAAAAACCTCGCCACGTTTGGTTAAATTCAGAGTTTTTCTGGAGGTAACGTTACTGATTGTCTCTTTTTGCAATCTCACGAAATTCAGGCTAAAGTCACAGATCCTTTAGAACAGCAAAATCCAGCACATTCGCCTTGTTTGAAGGAGATGCGAGGAGCCTTTTTACATGGCCGCAGTCACATTCTGTTTTCGTCACACCTAATGGCATGTCTGAGTTGAACTTTGATGCCGGCCACATAATATCGGTGCAAAGGTTCAGTGCACATTTGCGTGTTTTGACACCAAACACCGAAAATTGAAATTCGCCGGTAACGCTGAAATCCAGGAGAAGCTTGAGCGTTTTGGTATAATTTCGGTTCCTTGCCCCATTCGCTGAATGGCCAAAACGACGGTCAGAAAAGCCTTCAAGTTCAGCGTGCACCTACGCTCCTTGGTGGCTCAAAGCTTTGGGATGCTGATGTGGCGGTCAACGTAGGGTCTTTATTTCGGGCCCTGAGAGTAATCGTGGGGAGCATGACGAACAAGTTTCTTTTTTTGTTTTAGTGAGATTCGACCTGATGTTCGGCGGCTTCAGCGATGTCCACGTCGCAAAAACCTTCCTATTTTTACATAATGATGCAAATACTGTGTTGCATGTTTCATCTCCTTCGTCCGTGTTATTATTTTTGCTATGTTTAAATCATGATATTGTTATGGAGCATAATTTTCTAGGTGCGATCCATGGCCAGATAACAACAGATTATGAGTCGGCCCCATGTTTTCATGAGCGCGCATCATCGTCGTGCTCAGTGGGATCTGGAACACGACTCAGCCGTACCGCTGCCGTACGTTGGGCAAATACCAACTAGCCCAATACCTTATTAGTGTAAATACCATATTACACTGGCCATTTGCTTTGATTTCTTGACAGCAGATGCTTGACTATTAGAAACAAGACATGCTGACGGTATTATCTAGTTTCCTGCAAAATCGCATAGCATACAGCCATTTGAAGAAGTTCCAACACGCAGAGTTACGATTCCTCTCCAAAATCCCATTCATCTGACCATTTTTTTTCTCCCGATATGAGGTTTACAGGAGGGAGAAAGCGGGAGGGTGCTCGTCTGTGGGGCAAGTCATTACATGACTCGTGACATGTACATGCATGTTGACCGACATGGGGCGGATCCTTTAGGGCGAAACTCTGCCAACATAAATTCCCACCTTTTATATTGTTCACTACCTATTTTCCGAACTTGATGTTTTTACTGGCACAGTCTGTGTCACGACAATAGCGGCGCCGCTCGATCAATAGGGCCGATTCTGTCCAGGCGTCCAGAGGTTCACCATTCCATACGGATGCTCGCCCTGACCTGTCTACCGAATCTCACGCCATTTTCCCATTACTGATTTTATAAGGTTGTAGACGAACATGAGAGAACTACGCATCCTGCCACTTTTTAATCAATACTGCACGCTGAAGTCAGATTGGAGCACTTACATCTCTAAGATTGAGTAACTTATCGAACACAAGTTCTTTTGACTACTTGCGCAACCGAATCACAATCATTGAGCGCATTGTGACCGGGAAAACAAAAACGCCTTACACGCATGCTAATTCCGGAAGGTAGTGCTTAAATTATAAATTACCTGACTTAAAAAAAAATATTTTGATCTATTACCGAAATTTCGCGTATGAAAAATACATTAATATACACACGCAACCGTGTTCCGAGTAACGGCTTGACGTCACGCTGTAGAGTCGGCATGTCAAGGGTCATGACATCAAAAGGTACGGTGTCACGCGGCCTGTCCATACGCAACGTGGCACGTGATGTGACGTGTTGTTACACCGCAATTATGTAAGCACTTTCAAAAAGTCTAACGACGTGCTGTACATCGTAACATCGTGTGGTGCCACGACATCGGCTTCTCTATCGCATTAACTGAAACAAATTATAGACGTGCGTTGTTTAGGAATGTTCGTTACTGTGCTCATTTTTGACGGACACTTATCTGAATCTTAGTCGACGGATTAATTGTTGAGGGGTACACTCGGAGTGACAGCATGCTCGTATCTTATACTTGAGCTGAATTCAGCTGACGCGCTAAGACTCTGTGGAGCCTCACGGTGAAAAATCAGAGAGCATTCAAAGAATAAAAAGTAAGAAATAATCTGCTCTTACCCTCAAAGTTGTGTACCGAAATTACGCTGTTGGCTTCCTAGCGTCGTCCGCAAGCTTACTTCTGACGCACTGAACAGTCTTAAGTTATTAGAGTTCGATTACAGATTCGTGTCATGGTTCCTTCAGATAAATAAATATAATTTTGTCAGCGGCGTATTGATATAGGCGTTCATGCTGTAAGACTGAAAACGCTCTAGGACGGATGTCTGAGTTTGAGATTTTCCAAATCTCAGACGATTTTTGTGTGTTCTCTCAGAAAAAAAAAACAATAACAACAATCAATTATGAAAATGTTCTCAGAAAAGAAGCTCCGACACTCTGAACCGCGGTTTGAGCGTGGCAGAATTGTGATATCTACATCTCATGTGTCCAATATATCTAGAAAGCGGTCTGGTTTTTTTGGATGGACGTGCGAGAACAGGGAACAGCAGCCCGGGCTCACGGTACACTTTGCGCGATAATTATCTTTGCTCAACGCACATTTTTCGCGGAATCGGCGAACTACATATTCCTGCCTGGCATCGGCTCCCAGGATGTGGTTCCTACTCGATTGAAGTTCTATTCCACGCAGCGAGAAGAGGACTGCCGTGAACTGAGCCGTAATTGAAAATCTTTACGAGTGCATGAAAAAAGGAAGGATCCGGAATACGCCGACGTCTTTCTGGAATTAGCAGGAGCGCCTTCACTCGACGATAGTAAGATTATGATTATTCGTGTTCTTTGAAACGTTCTACTTTTTTCTTTTTAAGAATTAAGATTTCTTGTGAAAAGTTGTTTATTTTTTTCAGTTTTTTACTTTTCTTCTGACTCCTCTTTCTTCCTTTTACGAAAATCCAATTTTACGCCTTGGAATATTCCACAAAACATTCATACTTTTTTTTGCTCTTTCGCCGAGAAGGCATTTCTCTTTGAAACGATGTGCTTCTAGTTTACGCTTATACTTTTTTCAAGTTTGGATTCTTATATTTGAGGCGATGCCGTGAAAGCTTACTTTTAGAACATTATTTCTCCCTCTTTTTATTTATTTTTTTGCTGGTCCTGCATTTTAGAAAATTTAAGATCTCGTAATCCGGATAATATTTTCGCTAAAAAAAAAACGTCCCGCGCACCTTCACGATGCTAATTCATTCCAGATCCGCTCGCAAGAAAACTATATCACATACAGATTCGCGCGAAAAGACCTAAACACAATCATATTGAATATAACCGCAAACTAACACAAAACATGACAAAAAAGCAAAAAGATAGTAGGATTGCAGCCGTAGCTGTTGCGAAGAAAGTTTGAAGATTAGATTCAACAAATTAATCAAAGTTGTTGCTCGCGTAAAAGTCATAAATTTAAATTAAACCAAACTCTAACTCGAGTTGGTTTTTGGACAAAGTTAAATGGGTGTGCGTTAAATTCAGTCTGATGTCACAGCTGTAAAGCCGAGCTTTTACCACCGTAGTATAACTACTTCATAGTCGTTTCTTTTTACGTGCACTACGTTGCAGTGAATCTAGATGTTACCGACTGCATCGTGAACTGAAATAGAGGGCGCCACTGTGTTGCCACGAGTGGCTTCCCGGTGATGCGCATCATGGCAATTACAACGTCACGGCTTTGCGCTGAGGCGCGCTGATGTAGATATCCCAGGGGAACGGGGGAGCGGTTGTTTGGGCTGCTCAAACATTTCCCTACTTGGCGTGGGATCTCTTTGCAATTGGCGGTGTTTTGTTCGCCTGTCTGGCAACTTCAAAGAGTTTGCTCAGCGAAATACCGGTGGTGGCATCGGGATCGCCTAACTTTATGCGACTTGCGCTGTTGCGCACGGCGTCTGAGGCACCACAGGAAGCCTTGGGTTCTTCTCAATGCCGTCGTCAAACCGCGGCTGTTGAAACTGTTTTTTTTTTAATTTTAGGCTCTTTGTGTTGCATTCATCCATTCGAGAGGCATCGTTCATTTAGCAGGAGGCAGTTTGTCGTCTTCTGCATCTAACAGTGCTGCAAACGCCATCGCGTATCGCCATTTTAGGTACGCCTCTATTTTTTTTTTACTCTCGTCAGCCCGCACGAGCCCCATTTTCGAGAAGGAGGCCACTAAATGCGCCTAAAAACACTGACGTCCCTCTCGTCATTCCGCCGTTTGTGTAAATTCTAGAGTCCGGGACGGAGTCCCGATGGTTTCGCCAGTCACTGACGTCAAGCACTTTCCTCTCCAAAAGCCCCCCCCCCCCCCCCCCCCCCCTGTGAATACCTTTTTAAGTGGAGTGTGGACGGATAATATTAGGGAACAGAAAGCATTTCCAGAGCCTATCGTGTTGCTTCTGGAAAAGAAGCCGCATCTTAGTATTGAGTATTACGGGACGACCTAAAAGGGAACTTGAGTCCGCCAGACAACACGAGCACCGAAAGCAATAAATGAGCACGGCGTCAAAAGTAAAAAAAAAAAAAGCGAGAAAAATACATGAAAAAGAAAAAGTGATCCTTCCCTTCCTCGGGAGGCTCAGAAAGAAGCCGCTGACACAAGGATGCTTCGGTTTTGACTTCACTGAGAAAAGAATGTGGGTAAAAAAAAACAAGAAAAAAAACTAAAGAGCTATCGTGAGAAGCCAAGGGAGTTCGAAGACGGCACACGCGAGGTCGTCTCCCCGAAGCAGCTTCCTGCGCAGTTATGAAAAATGGCGTACCAAGCTCCCTGGTAAACAAAAAACAAACAAACAAAAACAACATGAAGATCAGATGCAAAAATAATAACAACGACGAGCGTGCAAAAATAAAAAAAAGGTATGAGGACGGGACTCAGAAATAAGATGACTTGCGTGGGCGATCCCCCGGTGAGCTTCTTAATATAGCGCGCTTCCTAGTTCTTCGGTAGGCGTCCCTTCGTTAGTCTCTGCACCCGGAGCATGCGGCCGCTGCTGCAGATGTTGCACGCCGCCGATTTTAGGCGCGTATTTTGAGCAGCGACCACGGGCGCCTCCCTCAACGTGACGCCGCCATATTTGTACGTACTTTCACGCGCTTTGATGACGCCTTCCTAATGCGCGCTTTAACGGTAGTGAAGCGGGAATTTGCGTGGCCGTGCCACCGCCCTTCCCCCAACGGCCTGTCCAAAGTCCTCCCTCTTTCTCTACCAGCTGCGCCTCCAGGTGAAGACACTCTCACTTCAAGCGCCCCCGGTAAACTGCATCTTAACAAATTGAGTCGGATGTTTGAGCAGAAGAGTGAAAAAACTAAATAAAAGAAGAATATCCGTCCTCCCTTCCTATGACGGCAGTGCTTTGTGTTAACAGATTGTGTCTTAACAAATTGCTTCGACATGCAAAAAACAAAACTGAGGCGAACAAACAAAATAAAATGAGAAAAAGAAAGCGACACATCTCAGAAAGAGAAATTAAAAGTACCGCTCGGAAGCACAATGACTGTCTTTGCGTCAACCCCAGATGTGCCTTCATCCCGAATGCTTTCTGAATTTGTTCTGAATTCGTGTTCCTTGGGGGGTAGATCAAATGAGGACATTTTATTCTTGTGTCTTGGGGGGTAGATCAAATGAGGACATTTTATTCTTTTTTATTTTTAAATTTATCGCGATATTTATTTTTTCGAATTTCTTGTGATTTGTTTTTTGAGGGAAGAGGGCGATGACGTGAGTGTCTACCAACTTTTCTTCAAGCACCAAATAAACGAGGAGCGTTTGTGAGCCGTTTCGACGCAAGCGGTTCGCATGCGCAAACTTTCCGAGGCCGTCTCGGCATGCGCGCGCGCGATGTTTAGAGTAGATGGGGATTCCTTTCGAAACTACTTACTTCTAGAGAGTACTTTAAATAATATCGGAACAACATAGCAAGATAACACAAAGATTGGTCTGGTAGAGAACGTGAAAGATAAAACTGTGTCGGAAAAAAGATAATGATGCATCTCGGAAATCATATGATATCATTCGACAAAAAACTGAAGTGCAGAAGAAGATATGCTAAGAACGAGCCAAGTCGTCTCGCACTTGCAAGAAATCTAGCTGAAGCTTTTGACTGCAAAAAAAGAAGGCAGCTTTGTGGCTTTTCCACGGGGCATCTTCGGTGAGTGGTTGAAGGCTGCCGTTGGAAAGAACTTCAATCAAGTGGACAACGTTTCACTTCACAAAACAAAGGTTATGGCGATGGAAATATGTGATGGCTGGTTCACACTCTTGCGTTTGGACAAAACTTGCATTAAAAGTCAAAGCCCTGGACGTAAATTACCGGAAACTAGTGCGGACCACAGATTGGACACGAATTACGTTTCAGCCTTTAGCTCTGACAAGTGCTTAGTCATTAAAAAGGTTCTGAACCAAACACGTTATTGTCCATAATAAGTGGCGCACCATTCTCTCAAGAGCCAGCAGCCGCGGTGTGCGCAAGAACTCGCCACGAAACTGATGTCACGACCCTCCATTCACGCTGAGGTTTAAACGTGAAAGCCCACCCCTTGTTAGTGTGATTTTGGATCAACAGACGGCGATGGAATCGCCTTTGAGACCTGAACATGAACGCAATACAGAGTGTGTGGTGGCTCTTCGATGCAATGTTGTATTTGTTTCTTTCCTGAAATTGACAACCCTGGCCGTTCCCTTTTTTCTCGATGCGCGAGCTTTCTGTGGAACACGGCCCGGCTGCACCAGGTTCTCGGTCAAAGGAAACAGTTGCCTACGCCATGAGCTCGCGTCCCCAGCAAATGTGGTCAAAAGAAAACGCGAAAATCGTCTTGAGCTGATGGCGAGGCACATGCACGACAACAGACCCTTTCCAAAGGTCAGTCGATTCGCCCTGTGCAGAGGCGAACCCGATGCTCTAATAATGGAGCTACACAGCTTCTCCACACCAGAAAAAGGTGCCTTTGCTGCACCTTTGATTCGCTAAATCGAGGGTGCTTGATTTTGCCGATCATGACCTCCTATCAACGCCATTACAGTGGCAATATTGGAGCTTTTGGGACAGCCACAACGTAACTTTGAAATGTGAAAAGGGTCTAATAAACCGAGCAATCAAAATTGAAACTCGCGGTGAACATTTAGCATCCCTGAAATCCCGGAGGCCAATTACACATATTTCAACGGGGTCAGATTCGCATGACGGGTAGGCCGTTTTATCGTGTACGCGGTTGGCGCTTTATAGATTTCCGCAAAATGCGATGACGTAATAGACGCGGATTTCCGAAATTCGAGCTTGAGGAAATTAAATTATCAAGAAGCAGAAGCGAAGAAACAATTTGTATTTGGTCAGGTGTCTCATTTTAGGTCACTGTGATATTTATGTCGACGAACCTACCTGTGTCTGTGTTGTCCCCTTTTTCTTCTCTTTTTTGTCGTACGTCTCGGGTTTTACAATGTTGAAAGTTCACCAGCTCGCTTGCATCTTCTCTGTAATTTCTTAACATAACCTGTTGTAGATAATGCCCCATAGGGCTGTTTAAAACTCCATTGAATTACGCTACCATGTTCACCCATTGCATTAGGCTCCCGTGGCCTCTGACCGCGATGTGTACGTCGTCCGCGTTTGGATAACGAAAATCATTGCGAGATGTTCCCTATTCGTTGTTGCTTACGTTGCGTAGGGCCTTGGCATGGAATTTTGAATGAGCGGTACGTAAGCTGACATAGCGAAGCATAACGCAACGAACAGTAACAAAACATAACCTAAGCAAACGGTACTGTGTCAAACAGCCTATATGCAAAAGGATTGCATAGCCTAATTAAAACCTCGAATAAAACGATGGTACAAAAATGTCGAATTATGAAATGTAACAGAATATATTCAATAACCAGCAAAAGCGTTCGAAAACTTAGTTGATTTTGCCGTCGCAGCAAATTTTGGTACGATTAAGATGGCGGCATGTCTGTTTCCAGTAAGATTATAATGGACAGAAAGTGGTGCTCATGTTCTTTATGTGTGAAGCTGAGTGTAACAAAGGTAGGCATAACCACGAATGTTCCTTCAATCTCTCAGGCGATGAGACGGTTTTATTTTCCTGGGTCTTTTTCTTCTTCTAAGTTCCCCATCTTTTACCACAGTCTCGGGTAATTTTCATAATGATCAGGAAACACAGTTAAAGGAGGCCGATATGTAAATATGATGCAATAGAATATGAAGTGTCGAACAAGTAAGATTTGGAGCCCAACACCTGCACGACAAGTAGGAAGTCGTCGTGATGGCGACGCTCTCAATTCCACGCCGGAAGCGTCGTCTAAAAAGACTCGGCATAACCCCGCTTTGGAAATCGAGCATATCAGGCGTCGTACGAACGAACGCTAAGAATGACACCAGGTTGAGAAAGTCGCAGAAGCCCTTCTTCTAGCAGGCGTTCGTTTGCCTCCCTCGTAATCAGAATGTTCGAGCGCATCTAGAATTGTTTTCTGCGCCGATCCTATCCAAAGCCAGCAGCGACAATGGGAAGACTATCCAAACCGCGGGCACGAAACTGACGTAGCCTGAGCTTAACTTATCTGACCGAGTGGCGAGCAGACGATGAGAGCTTGGATGAAAGTCTGCCGATGCCCAAAGCTGTCTCGGATTGAGTTCCGCTTCCGCTGAGTATGATGTCATGTCGGGTCCTTGTCTGCTTCAGTTGAAATGTGTGCAAGCCTTGACCATAAACCATGTATGCCTTTTAGAGCGATCCATTATTCTAAGCGGAACTGCCCGTCGCTAACGGCACCCCGGCTTCTTCCATCTTTCCGCTCAAACAAGGGACAGACTACCGCGTTCCGCTCACGTTGCCAGGCGACGTGCTGAATGTCTCAGGCAAAAACGCAGCTCGTAATACTTAGTATGACGCAGAAGCCACGGTCAGGACTCTAGCCGACGAAGGAACGGTATTTGGACCTCTTACAATCCCCAAACGCAAAAAGAAAAAAAAAATACGAGGGCTTTAGGAAAGGAAAAAAAGTGGATTCCAAGACTGGGCCTCGGCGCCAGAGATACGGCGTTCGCTATGAAGCTGTGATCGATTGCCTGGGAACGGCGAGGAAAAGGCAGCAAAAGATGAGAGGAAGACGAAAGGGTGAAAGAGGAGTGAGAGTGAGGTGTGCGAGCAGAGGAGGAAAGATTCGGAGGATTGCATATTGTCAAAAACGAGCAGGCATTGTATACGCAGACCCGCGCGTGCCGCAAGAGGCCCGAGAGGCAGGCCGATTCGCTTGTTGTGGATGCGACGGCCCATCTGTCATTCGCCGCCTTTCTATTTCCACTGTCCTCTCTCTCTCTCTCATCTCTCGGTGCGTTCGATTGCTGTTGTTGCGTGAAACACGGTTTTTCCCCGGAACAAACAAAGCACGCTCGGTCCTTCCGTCGTGTTATCGCCGTTTCTACAACCTGTGCTTTGAGTTCGCCGCCCTCTTTCTTCTCTTTCCTTGCAGCGCGCTGCGCTAGCCGTGTTCTGTCTTGTGCGGCTTTTTTTGCGCGCTGTGCTGGTGTTTGTTGTGAGAGTGGCGAATGGTTGCGAAGGTGCCTGTTTGTCTGCGCGAGCATCTTAGGCTTTATCCTTACCACCCTGTGAGTCTGTTTCGGAATCCGCATGTGTACAGATTCGTGTGTGTTTGACCGTCATGGGAACACCATTCCCTGAGCAAGATGCCGCAACCAAATGGCATGTCTCATTAAATGCAATGGCACTGCAGCTGCCAATTTCCCGCAGAAACCGCTTCGCAACCTAGAAATCGCGCAATGTGGGTTCAAGAATTGTTTTCTGTGGGTCTATCGTAAAATGGTGACTATTGAAAATTCTCGTGAAATCGGCAATCGATCAATTTCGTCAGGGTCCCGACATTATAATCTCGCGTTAAAACACAACAATCTAGCCTGACCACTGATTTGGACAAGAATACTTGTACATCGCTTGGTTAGAGCGAAGGTGCAACCAATGAGTCGGTTCATATCTTGGTTAACTGGTCTAAACGTCAAGGTCAGTGGCTGAAATATCCAAACTCAATGTCTGGATACCAGCGCGCGCTGCGAGCATTGCCAACCGAAACAAACTTTTGTGAAATCTGCTTAAATATTTTATTTTTATTTTTAACAATAGTAACTTGTGTATTTCTATTTTGTTTGTATTTAGTCATTCATTCCTTTTTAATAATTTATACCTGTTTACGGGTAAAACAAATTACCCCGAAGGTATTGACCTAAACATATCGGTGAACCTTAAAATTTAAGTGGAAAGGAGTTTAAACTGTAATAGAGAACGAAACATGTGGGATAGACAGTATCTCAAGTCAGCTTAAGCTCACCTGCACTCTTTAAGTTATTTTGGCTTGAAGCAAACCACGTTCATTTTTGGCATAAGTTTGAGGAACGCAGGGTGCGTTGTACGTGTGTTCGAATCTTTAAAGTTTTTATGCTTTTAGACTTAGAGGTTTGACCACGGGTCTGAACCTCGAACACTTCATTCTCCGTCCTTGTCCTGTCCTATGTTTTGTGTGGAAACCGTATCCCAGATTTTGGATACTGCTATATGTTCAAACAACCCTGAATTCATTTCGTTATAAAGAAAATGTAATGTAATAAAAACAAAACCCTACAAGGAGGTCCCGACGTTTCAAAACCAACTGTTTTTTTTTTCTTCAAAGGCAACTGTTTATAGATATTTCATCTACGGTAATGGTCTCTTTTTTCACTTCTTTGTCAGGCGACTTAGTCCGTTCACGGAAGATGATGTAAATGTGCCGGTGGCCCTATTGACGTTTCCAGATATTTCTTGGTTATGCCATGACTATATAAAAAGGCGCTGGATTAAGTTCGTCTCGACATTCATAATACGGGTGTTTGAGAAATCGATTCGATGGTCATTGTCCGCACAGTGCGCCGTATCAGCCCTGCGGCGATAGATCATACCTTTAATCACAATTCTGTTTCACATATGCGTCATGTGCTAAACAGCTTCGCTGGTCATTTACCGTCACAGACTGGAAGGCTCGTGATTTCTTTTGTTTTGTCGAATTATTTCTTTGAGCTTCTTTGTTTTGCCGCTGAAGGTGGCAGGGCATTCTGCGCTAGGAATAAAATACGCAACACATTGCGCTCTTTTATTAGAGAAACTATCTTTCGGTCGTGGCGTTATATATGTCCAATTGTTGATTCCTGCTTGTGGACACTAATACCTTTCTTTCGCCAGCGCGTTGCTAGACCCTTTTATGTAGGACCGCAGATGCGGTTGTCTGGACGGAGCAATACCCGCATCTTATATATAAGGGACAGAAGTGGCTTATAAAGAATATAGGTATATCTCTTTGAATACGTATACGTCCCACAAAATGGAATTGCAGTTTGCTTTCACGGCACGTAGCCTCCGTCACTATCAAACATATTAAGTATTGTAACACAATCGGAAGTACAGCCCATAGATGTCGAACTTCCTAAAATCGTTAATATTTTTATTTCGGCTACAGAGAAAACACAGTATGAGCTGTCTGGAATTTTTCTAAATTGGCTACATTTGATGATACATTTGCATTACCTCAAGTGCCGCCATGGACAAGCTTGTTCCGCCAGACTACTGGTAAAAATGGCAGGCTTTATGTTGTAACATAAAAACAAGCAAAACCCCAAAATTGTCCGTTCGCGCTAATCCTGCCACGTTCTGTACTTCTTACAGATCGACGCTTGATGCGACGGCTTTTACATCGGGCAAAGCGAGGAACAGTCTTTCAAGGCACATCTAATTTTATTCCCTTTGTTGAATATTTTAACGTTCCGAAGTGCTTAACTCGCAAAAGTCGTTTTATTTATTTTTTCAGTAACAGGCTTTCTCTTTGTGGAGTCAACGTTATTCCAGCTTTGTTAACCTGGAACGCGATGCGACGCCCATTTCAAGCAACATCAAAAGGAAAGAAGGCGTAACAAGTAAGAGGGACAAAATGTGAGCGGAGGTATTGACCGCGGTCGAGGAGCGCGGCTTCTGTGACAGGATTTCGCGGCCCGATGGCATATGAGCTTTCTTTCGTCTTTGGGCGACGTCCGCCTCGGAATTCCGGGGAATCTGTCGCGCGCGGCACCAGCCGGTCTTCTGTGGACGATAGGGGAACATCGTCATGAAAGGGGATGGAGCCCGGAAGACACGTATCTAACAGTTTCTCGTGGGTTGGGACTAGGCTGTTCTCGAACCTGCCCAGTATCTAGATCGATCGAGTCGTACTTTTTTTTCTTTTTACTTTGAACGCAAAAGGTTGAAACTTTTCGGCGTAAGTTCGAATCCTATATGCAGAGCAGAAATTAAGAACGAGCTGATGCCACCTAATTATGAGGGCAACGTAGTAATTCATAAATTAAATTTTTTGCACGTAAACTTAGCAAATATTAATCAGCATATTTTACAGTTTAAAATAAAATTATGATTTTTACGAGATTGCACATGTTTGCGGAGAATTCGGGCAAGAACCTTCAGAACTCAAACTTCGTCAAATTTTGTGAAACACTTGAAGGTTTGACCAATCAGTCGAACGTCAAAGTTCGACGTTCAACATTAATTTGGACAAAATATCATGAATCCCTTGTTGCGAAGATCAAACAATAAAGTATCGACACACTATCCTCAATCCTCAGACGGAAAGTGTGTCTTCCTTTTTAAATTATCTTCACTACACAGCAGCTCGCCTACACATTAAGCATTTTTTTCTTTAGCTTACATCGGCTCGTATCAAAGCACTTTGATGATTCGCGTACATTTGATAGACGCGGGGTGCGTTTTGCATGTCTTCTCCTCTTTCAAGGTCGGATGTTGTTAGGTTTTAGACTCAATAAAGGAAATATGTATTTATGTATTTTTACGTTTCGCTCTTTGGGCATGACGCATTAGTGAAAACGAATCGGAGGACAAGAGACAAAACATTGAACGCACAAAAATTGTTTTATACAATATCTAGAGACTCTACTGAGAACGACACTACTGCTCAATGCTGAATCTTAGGTCAGACGGTGCTGATTCTGCACAATCGTGGCTGGGCTTATACAAAGGGGCAAGAGGGAAGACCAGGCAACACAGTGCGCTAAATTCAACTGTTTAATCGTCAGAAATCCGCAGGAATATATGCTCTCCGCAACACGTCACTCAGTCAATCGGGTAACCCGCTGCTCCTCGCAAGAGCTGTCTCTTTACACGTCATATTAATTAGAAAAACGCTCACGCATCCATCGCCGTACATTTTCTGAAGTCTGCGTCTGTAACTTTCCCTACCGTTTAATGTTTATGCCTGCCGATAATCGTGCACGTAGTGAACACAGGCTTTCTACGCAGCCATCACAACACATCGAAAAATGACGATCTCGATGACTGCTTCATTTTTTATTGTATTCGCGTAAAACGTCTCGAACACATATTCTTATGGCAGGAACTATGTAGGCCATACACGAATATCTGTTCATATAGATAACGCAAATATAAGGAAAAAGTGTGCAGCCATCGATATAAAACGGTAAGAGAAAGTTCAGAGGTAGATTTAATCAAGTGTTACGCAATCAATGCTTCAGCGTGGCTTTAAATGATTCGGCGGATAAATAGACGCAGTTCTTACCTGCAGCTGCAGGGTAGGGATTTGGAAAATTTAGGCACGATGGCTCAGAACATATATTCGCGGTAAATGTCCGAAATTGTTTTTGTTTGCTATTTACGGCATTGTGCTGTTTGTTCTTCCCTTTTGTCCGCGTCCATGTGCGCAACAGTGTTTTCAGAAACACTACTGCGTCGTTCGTAATTGCGTTGTTTTATGAGATGATAATTTCTCTTCCGCGTGATTTAATATTATTAGGAATTTTATAATTATACATTAATGTTAAAGTTCAGGGTCACTTATTTTGCAGTCAGAATACGAATAATGTATAATAAATATAAAATACGTAGCTCGCTAAGACGTGACAAGTACAGGGTCCGATCGAGAAAAGTAAACCCTACTTTTCGGCCCGCATAAAAAAACTACGCATCGCAGAACGCTCAAACTCCGTCCAAAGGTAGAGCTAGAGGTCACAACCAGATGCCAAAGTTTTAGCCCGATCCGATAACTTAATCAAAAGTTATAAGTGATTTTCTAAAAATTTCAATGGGAAAATGGCGGCCGACGGAGTTTTCAAACACATGGCGCTCTATAACACCAGAAACCGAAAACGGGAAAAAATGGGCTCCATTTTCCCATTCAAATTTTCAGAAAATCACTTATAACTTTTGATTCAGTTATTGGATCGGGCTGAAACTTTGGCATCTGGTCGGGACCTCTAGCTCTACTTTTGGGCGGAGAATGAGCGTTCTGCGATGCGTAGTTTTTACGCGGGCCGAAAAGTAGGGTTTACTTTTCTCGATCGGACCCTGTATAATACTATAGATTGCATTAGTAGTAGAAGAGTGCGCCTATACATAACTGAATAATGCACCGAGCAGGCAGTTCTAGTGAAAGCACATAAGGCGACACGGGAATCCACATTGCCGTGTGTTACTATCTTTATTTATCAACTGGGGCTATACAAAACACTGAAGTTGTATATTGGGAACATTCCCAGAACTTATTAGGTTGTAGGAACTAAAAAGGGAGAAGCATCGACGTTGTTTTTGTACTGACTGCGTCTACTGCACCATCGTGAAGAAGAACGTGAGCGCTGCTCCGCTGGCAGCGCTGGAGCTGGAGCCACGCTTCTTCTACGCACTGACAGAATAAGTCAGGTGTTACGTGATTAGAGGCGATTCGTTCTTCTACCTTCTCGTGCCTCAATCGCATTGGCAGCATAAATGAGATGATTGGGTCACGTCTTACGTTTCTTAAGCCCCTGTCAGACGCTTAGACGGGCTACCGATATACCAAGTTATTAAATGTAAATTTCAGTTGGGCTTGTCTAGTCAGAAATGGTTTCAAATTTTTATGAGTGACCCAATATTAAGGACAGTTATTTTTGCGGAGTGCAAAGACTGATTGACTAAATTTATAAATTCATGGTTGTGTCGTGAAATGTGTGAATTCGGTGCACTGTAATTTATTGCAGGCAGCAGCTGCAGGTGTTGAGATAAGAAAGTAAACGTAACTCTTTCCTGCTATATTCTAAGTGGGTGAAATTTATTATGTTGCTGTTTTCCATTGCCTGATGTGCGCGCTTTTTGGCATTATTTGTTTTCACGTACTTCATGACATCCAATCAGTGAATTCAACTCTTCATGACATCCAATCAGGGAATTCAAGTCAATGTTCCCAAGCAAAGAGGCGCAAATGAATGTCAGGTAATTTAGCTTTCTTGACAGTTACCGCGCCAGCCCCTGTAAGGCAGCAGGACGTCATATTTTCATCATTCTACAAACAAACAGAAAGCGTAAAAATATGTATGTTAAGAAACTTAAAAAAGGAGTTGCTCGCGCCGCTATGCGGTAGTCAATGTCTCCTTTGTATTTATTCTTATCAGTCATTAAAGTAATACAGATGGAAATAAAGAAAAGAAGGAAAGAAAGAAATAAAGAAAACAAACCACATGTCACATAAGTCTGCACCAAAATGTTCTGACTCCATCGAGAAGCCCGTGGATTCTCCGCAGCACACTACCGAAGTCCTTCAATACGCTACTGGTTTCGAAACTTCTTCGTAACGGAATGGGAGAGTTTGGTACGCGGCCACGTGAGGGGCTAGCGTCGACGAGGGGGCTAAGTGCCCCTTGGCCCGTAACAGGGCTGGCAGTATTGTGAAATAAAAAAGAGCCTCCAATCTAGCCAGCACCGTTGGGAGTCTGGTAATCCTAATGTGGGATCGGAATTTTAAGACCTGTGAATTACCACCAAGAGATAGCGCTGGCACGTCATTAACTGATAGCATTTCTCATTAATGTAAGCATCTACAGTTCTGTATACTCAGTCAACTGACCAAATTTATTTTTCATCTACAATCTTTAAAATGATATTACCTCTTGCTTAGAAATGAAGGCTAACTAATGCTGTCACCGTCAAGATTCAGCACCGATACTAGCGCCATCAAGTAGATGCACTGCGAACCCATTCAATTGCCTGGATCTTTTCTACTTGCAAAACAACGTATCGTCCGAAAACAACTGCATATTTGTAACTTCTGTCGTTCAAGATGGATATACAACAATCAGAGCTGGGTTTCAGTGATGGATAAAAGGTAGGCGTACTAGAAATAGTTTTTGAAATGAACTTGTCATCGCGAATTTGAGGCGGCTCACTGCCTTTAGGAAGACCAATCGAAAATGCCTCCAGTGGTGGCAGTTTTTGACCCTGTAGAAAGCTTTTACTGAAGTGTCGCACGGCCGCTAATATAATTGAAGCTACACAAAAAGAAGAACAAGGCAGATATGTACAGGCTTTCAGTTGGCAACATTTATTTCGCGACAGCGGGACCGAGTCAAACCTCGTTTGGGTCGTAGCGTACAGAATGACTCTGGTATTACGCATGCTCATAAAGCCGCGCGCTTGGTCGGAGTGGCCCTCAGTCGCTGCAGCGAACGCCAAGAGCGAGCTGCAGGGTTAGCGGCCAATTTGCGAACAGCAACGAAGCCATTTCGCTCACTGCTTCGGGAGGTGGAGCCCTCGGCTGAGTGGCATCAAAATCGCCTTGCGGGCCTTTGTCCATTCAAGCACGAACACAGCCGATGCTATTGACCGGTCGCGCCAACATGCAGCCCATAAATTGGTCACGTTACTTCTTGTCTTTCTGGGTTTGCCAAGAGAGGCTAAACCAATCACGTACGAGAAAGCTCAGGATCGCAGCTCATATTTACTCTGAGGGATCGGTCCATTCACTCTAAGACGATGAGAGCCGTTGTGTTTTGGGACATTGGCTGAATCGGATCTTCGGCTGATGTCGGACTTAAACGGATAAACGTAATGAAATATACGCGGCGCAGAGGATAACCACCGACAGTAGGAGAATACAGGACAAGCAATGCTGCGCATCCACTTCGTTCGCCGTAGAGAGTGACTTGCGTTGCCGAACAAGCACCCGATAGCTCCGGCAACCGCGTGATGGTTCATTATTTTATTTTTTATTCATTTTACTCCGGCAGTTGCGGCATTATTAAGGGGACGACTAACAACGGAATTGACTCGTCGGAGTATGCGGCACAAACCGCCACCTCCTCTATCGCATTCCGGTCCTTGACAGTTCTCATGAGGAAACAATTATTGCGTAGATCTGTCCCAGTGTGCTATGGGAAAAGCGTGGAATCTAGCCTCGTAGATACTCCCGAGGCGCTCAAAATCCGACACGTGTCCGAAGTACCTTTTTCGGTATTACTTGCGCCTTTTATTACAACGCAAGTTAAGGTGGCAGATCTACAGCCAGAACTATGGCTCAAAAGTAATCCAAACGCTCATAGTAAATATATATATATATATACACCAACTCATCTCTGTGACGTCACGGCGCGGTGGTGGCGCGCCGGTCGCACTTCCGGTCTGGGGCTGTGGGCAGAAGTCCCCATGCCAGACGTGTATTCCTGCGTTGTTTTGAAAGGAATCAGACAAAAACCTGCCTTATCGTCAAAACGCCGCGACTGGGGCCGTACCAAAAGTGTCGAGAAAGGTTTGAAGGTCAGTTTTCACGTGCTCGGTTCGTCCGAGAATCTGGATATGTGCCGTGAAAAGGGAAAAGCAGACGCCGTCGGACAACGATTGTTGGGCGGGAAGCACTTTGGGTTGAATTCACGGATACTTGTGGTCATCAGATTTATTTGTTTTGTTCCAACATGAACGCCAGAAAACCGTCAAGTTATGCGGACCACCTGCGGACTACGTTCCGTGCGTCTTCAAGTTCAAACGGCCGCCTGATCGTTCAAACTGTCGTCTGCTCTTTCAAACGTTTCTGCTTGTCGTCTGCTCTCTTAGACGACGCCGGCCCGTAGACCAAAAGTTGGCCCGGTCCTTGCGACAAGAAGTAAGTGCAGGCCTCAAAAGACTTAAATTTAAAGGTTGGTAAGCAGGCTCGTCGTAAACAGTAGATACAAGGAGATGTTGATTATTGTTACCAGCGGCCATCACTGACTTGTTATGCCTGATTCACTTGGTCCGATTCTGCTTGCGATTTTCAGTATTGACGTCGACCATCTCAGCTACGTTTCACGCTTTTGCAGACCGAGCGACGTCGCGACTGAAAATTGCGAGCGAAATCTCATCAGGTGAATCAGGCTTTAGCGTACATTCTGCGGCGTCCACGCGGAATGAATCGCCGCATGTCAGATTATTCACGCGAAGTTTTGCGGTGTAACGAGCCTCGTTAATTTCGCTGACGCCGCTCATGTAGTCAGACATTGCCAGGAAGACGTAGAATCAACAATTCGAATGCGAAAAAGGGCAGGGGGACTCACACTGACGCCGATAACATCGCATTTCAATGGTTTGTTTATGGGCGACGGCGAGCTTGTTGCCCACACCCCCATCGCGCATGCGCGGCGCCGGTGGCGTCCGCTAGGGGCGCTCCGGGCGCTCCGGTTTGTTTGTAAACATGAGTTGGCGTATATATCAAGAATAGGAACACAAATTGGGACACCGAAACACACTTTTGAAACGGCATTTCGCCGTCCCAATTTTTCGCTTAGTCATGAGAATTTTTTGTTTTACTGTGGTCCTTTACCAGCTCGCCAGCGCAGTAATACTTTTGCAGCACTCCAGACGCACAGGTTTCGCCATGATAGAAATGAAAGAAACAACATTTGTGAAATACTCGCGATTACAAGTTAAATGTGTTCTATGTGGTATATTCGCCATTTCGCATTCGAGCGGTTGAATTATATTTCTTTATTTTCGGAATTAACAGCTTCGGCTTTATGGGCTTTACTAAACTGTGCTAATAAAATCTCAATGTGCTTTTTTTTTTTTCAAAGAAGGCGCAGTTTTGCGAAATATATATGGGAAATATTTCGAAACATCGCTGTTTATCTTGTTCGTAGTCACTCGGGATACCTTTAAAAAATACACCGCTGGAAAAAAAAAAAAGGAAAAAACAGACACAAACAATCATCAAAACTAAATAAATGCGACGGTATTATTCGCGCTCTAATACCGAAAGCGGATTACGCTAAGAGCACTGTTTAGTGCCCGACAAAAATAGGAAATAATAAATAACGAGAAACAGTCACGAAGGAGAGAAATGAAAATACAAATATGTAGGGAAGGTAGAGGATTAAAGGCTTGGGCTTAAAAGCTGATTTTTGCATTGTTGTACGGAGACGAACAAATTTGGCACTAAGTTGGAGAAACTAAGCGGAGACAGACGGAAGTATGGGAAACGTTGGAACACTTTTTCAAAGAAATCTAAGTAATTAAAAAGTAGTGCGAACAAAAAAGAAATATATTGATTTCGCAATATTTAAGAGAACGGAGACACAAAACGGCAAGAGAATTGAAAGCCGCTAAAAGGGATTATATTTAGAGCGAGTCTTTGATCATGATAGTGCTTTCATTTCAAAGCATTATTCGGGGTTTGACAGACATAACGTTCTCTAAAATGGCTGCTGTGTGCGTCTTGAAATGATCCGACCCGTGGGGACTAGACCAAAGCGCAGTTCCCGCATCATGGCGCTGCGGTGCTGCCGCTCTCAACGCGGTACATGCGTAGACCCTTGGCTTACGCAATTGCGGTTTCTGCTCACGCTCAGTACCCACACTTGGTGTGGGTAATCGCAGGTTTTTTCAAAGAGCGCATGGATGGTTATCGTCGAGGTAAAACATGCATCATTGAATGGAGAGAACGGATGCACTTCAATCAGTTTATTTTTTTTTCTTTCAAGGGGTACAAACTCCTTGAAATGGTACCTTGGTGCAAAAGGCGATCGTGTCGCCTGACTGGGCACCAAGGTCCAACGGGGGGGGGGGGAGGGCAAAGGGGCAAAGTCCAACAGCAACAGCACTAAGGGGTGAAACTTCGGCAAGAGAAAAAATACTTATACAAGATATAGTGGATACACACACACATACACACAAGAGATAAAGGATGCACACGCATAAAATTGTAAAGAAGGAATACTAGCACACATTGATGTTGTTTATGTTAACATTGTCGTAAAAACAAAGATTAAAAAGTAATATAAGACATCAAGCAAAATAATAATAATAAAAAAACACTTTCGGTAAAAATTATAAAAGTGAAAAAGCAAGATTACATATCCATGAATTCCAAGCACATATAAAATAGCAATCTGGCATTGTCCACATGACAAAATCTAAAAATAAACGTGATTACAAGGTATACAAGATTTGCAATAAAAGCGGATGCACAAAAAATGCTGGTTAAAATATTAAAAAAATGTATTGCAACATATCTATAAAATTACCAACGGATGCACAAAAAATGCTGGTTAAAATATTAAAAAAATGTATTGCAACATATCTATAAAATTACCAACTCATTGGCAATCAAAAAGGAGCGTAGATCTTTTTTAAATGTAGTTTGGTTTACAGTAATTATAACATTATTGCCGACTGCATTTAGAAGCTGGGGAACCTGAAAATTGATCATTTGTTTTCCGTAGTTAGTCCTAATAGACGGTAGTCTGTATGTCCTCATTGTCCTTAAATTATATTCAGACAAATTTGCAGGAATGAGGTCAAAGCCGCTTACTCCGTTTTTATGAATATGCTGCCCAAGCTTATAATGGTAAAGCTTAGAAAGAGGAAGGATATTTAATTTGTCAAATAGGCTTTCGGCTTCACTACCGTGATTCGAGTTGGCCATTATTCTTAACATACGTTTTTGTAAACTCATAAGACCATTATAGTTGGTTTTTACCGTGGTGCCCCAAACTAGTAAACAGTAGTGAAGTTTTTGATAAAAGAGGGTGTAGTATATTTGTACCTTCAACCAAGTCGGTAAGAGGTCTTTTGTCTTATAAATTATTCCTATTGTTCTAGAGAGGTCACTTTTTATATGCTCAGTTTGTGTTGTCCAGGATAGTTTTTCACTAAACCATACTCCTAGGAATTTGCAATCAGTTATACGGTCTATAATGCAGTTGTTTATTGTCAAACATGGCAGTTTATTGATTTTTTTATTTTTTGGCATAAATAACATATATTTTGTTTTTGCAGCATTTAATTGCATTTTATTTATGTCGAGCCATCTGCTTAAATCTCGTAGGTAGTTATTAGCTTCTTGCTCTATTTCATCTACGGATGTACCAGAAAAAAGAGACTAGTATCATCAGCATACATGACTAAGTTTGGAGAAACTGAGATGTTTACAATGTCGTCTAAATAGATTATAAAAAGCAGAGGTCCCAATACCGATCCCTGAGGGACCCCATATTTAACGGTTTTACGATCAGAATGGATGTCATTGATTTGTACGAACTGCTCGCGATTTTGTAGGAAACTCTTTATTAAATCCAATGCTTTACCCCTAATGCCATAGCGGGGAAGTTTTTGTAGTAGGATGTCATGATTGATACTGTCAAATGCTTTTCGAAAATCTAAGTATATGCCAAGAGTAAGAAGTTTATTTTCAATGTTATTTAAAATTTTATCTTTTATATCCAACAAGGCATCTTCTGTTGACTTACCCTTTTGAAATCCGTACTGTGCTGTAGATAGAACTGAGAATTTTATTAGGAAAGCTTGAATTCGACTGTTTATTAATTTTTCAAAAACCTTTGATAGTACGGGGAGAACGGAGATTGGACGGTAATTGCTAATATCCTTTCTATCGCCATTTTTATGAATGACAGTTACTCTCGCAGTTTTTAAGGCATGTGGGAAACTACCTGTTTCAAATATAAGATTCATGATATGATGCAAGGGCTCACTTATAATGTTAGATACGCATTTGATCGGTTCGGCTTTTATGTTATCATCCCCGCAAGTGCTTTTATTTTTTAGTGATTTTATGACAGCCTCAACCTCAAAAGAAGTGACAGGATTCAGCATAATAGTATGTTCTAGGTGGGCTCGTGGAAAAATGCTCGATGACGTGGTATTCGGGCGATTGGATGCACCAACGTTTATAAAATAATCATTGATTGCATCTGCCATGTCACGTCCACTGAAGACGCTTGACCCAATCTGCATTTCATTAAGGGGCGTATGGTTAGAATTGGGCTTGATGATAGTGTTTAAAGCGTTCCAGGTACGCTTAGGATCATATTGAATGTTATTAAACTTGCTGACGTGGTAATGCGATTTAGCTTTTTTTATGTCACGGTTCAGTGCATTTCTAAATTGCTTATATTCTAGTAGTACGCAGTTATCCCTACATTTTTGAAATTTTTCGAACAGTCTATTTTTCTTGTTGATGCGTTGCAACAATTCTTTCGATATCCATGGTTTTCTACGCTTACATCGCCGTGTTCTAAATTGTTGTAGAGGAAAAGCTGCGTCATAGCACTTCTTAAGAGCTGTCAAGAAAGCGAAATAGGATTCATCAACATCTTGACTAGTCATCACACTGTCCCAGTTAGTATCAGAGACCATTTTGTGAAATGCCTCTATGCTATGTTGATTGATCTTCTGAAAAATTTAGTTCCTGGTTGAGGTAAATTATGACTATTTCTAAAATGTGATAGAAAGCAAAACAAGGGGAAATGATCGCTCATATCGGCAAGAAATACTCCAGGCACAGCGTTCGATTGGTTAATATTTGTAATGCAAACATCAATAAGCGTGCTGCTCTGTAACGTTACTCTTGTTGGAACACTTATCAAGTTCTTGCACCCATAGGACTCTATTATATTATTAAGTTGACGTTGATTGCTAGTGTCGGACAGTAAATCAATATTGATGTCTCCCATTATTATTATTTTGGTGTTTTGATGCAAAAGATATGTGAGCATGCTTTCAAGAGTGGAACAGAATTTCGCAAACTTTCCGGTGGGGGGCGATATACCACTACGAAGCATGTGTCACGGTGTTGCGCAACAAGACATTCAATGTCAGCAGTAGATACAGAGCATTTATCAATTTCGGTCATTTGTAGCGCTGACTTGTGATAGATAGCAACACCGCCGCCGGGCTTGTTATCTCGATCGATATGTAGGCATGTATAGCTGGGGAATTGCACTGGTAATGTTTTGGCTGAATACCATGTTTCTGTAAACATTAGTACATCGAACTGGATTTTAAGGGGCGTCAAAAATATCTCGATATCGTCTTTTTTATTTTGCAAGCTTCTTGCATTCATATGAAAAGTGGAAATGCCAATTTTATCAACAATGTCAAGTTTGTTAAAGGTTTCTGTGTTGTAATAGCCACAGGGCACCTCTGGTTCAGGAAAGTTGAAATCTACGTCTGCCATGGCGTCCTAAGTAATTTTTGCAATGTCTGATACAGTTTTTATATCTATAATCCCAGAGTTTTCTGCTTTTCTAGCGTACACCTTTCCGTTCTTTGTCCATACAAATTTCCAGTTCTTGTTCTTTTTTGCCTTGATTGCTTCACTCAAGAGCATCTTGTTCAACATAGTGAGATGTTCATTTACAAATATTGGAGACGGTTGACCGGGAATATCGATCATCGTGGAAGTTAATCGTTTCTTTTTAGCAGCATAAAACACTGCGTCTCTTTTTTGGCGTGTGGTGAACTGCACTAGGATATGCTGCTGGCCGGGTTTTTTAGTGGGCACTCTGTGACAGGTGTCCACGTCTGGTAGCTCTAGAGGAACCGACAATGCTTCAGACACCCGTTTCACCACATCACGAACATGTTCGTTTGGGCTGAGAGGGATACCTTTTATTTCCAAGTTCTTTAGTCTGCTGTACTGCTCCAGTTCAGCGATTCGGTTCATCGATTCCTCTAGGTTGTTCCTCAGTTCCTTGTTCTCGACGAGTAATTTCTGATTTGCGGTATTTAGCTGGCCTAACTGTGCCTTGATGCTTTTTAGCTCTCCGATGGCGACCTTAAACTCATCAACTGATTTGGAGCAAAAATCGGTGCTCTCCTTTAGGTCGGCGATTTCCGATTTTAGTTCCTTCTTCAGCTCATCTATGGCATTTAAAACTGTGCGCGTATCCATTTTTAGATTTCCCTTTAGGAACAAGCGTGGGTTAAGAACAACAAAGATGCATAGACATACAATCAAGAATAAACAAAAGTAAAACAGTTTGCTGTAGTTGTGCAGTCCAGCGGTTACATAGATATAAGCATACTCATGCCTCTTTGGGTCAACATACCTGACGGCAAAAGACAGTGTTAGCCCTGTTGCGTGGGCCGCTGGACTGCGCTGTTCTCTGGATCGGCAGCTGCTTTTGTGCCCACGACTCGTCAGTAGGTGTCGTTGCAGTGAAACCCGTGGATGCTGACTGTGGCTCCCATATCCGATGCGTCACGCTTGCTGGCAGGGTCGCAGTAGTTGGGCCGCCTCCGCTCGCAGGTGTCAAGCGTTCGTGGATCCACTTGTAATCAGCTCCTGACGGCAAAAGACAGTGTTAGCCCTGTTGCGTGGGCCGCTGGACTGCGCTGTTCTCTGGATCGGCAGCTGCTTTTGTGCCCACGACTCGTCAGTAGGTGTCGTTGCAGTGAAACCCGTGGATGCTGACTGTGGCTCCCATATCCGATGCGTCACGCTTGCTGGCAGGGTCGCAGTAGTTGGGCCGCCTCCGCTCGCAGGTGTCAAGCGTTCGTGGATCCACTTGTAATCAGCTCCTGACGGCAAAAGACAGTGTTAGCCCTGTTGCGTGGGCCGCTGGACTGCCGCTGGACTGCGCCGCTGGACTGCGTGGGCCGCTGGACCGCTGGACAAAATTTTGATCTGGCCTGGAGGCGCTCCGCCGGCAGACTCCGTCGGAATCACCTATGAAAGTGGCGTGCGCCAAGAAACCCGGTTTCTGTGTTAGCGAATTCCCGCATCATGAACGGTAAAGAACTCCAATTTGAGAACAGACACACACACACACACACAAACGCAGGTTCACGTGCACACACGAGCAGACACACACGCACGCAGTTTCCCCGCTAAATATATCGGAATAATTGACGTCCCGACCTATGCGCCAATTCACTTTCGCCGCCAAATTTAGCGAAAAAAAGGATGTCTCGACTATTCACCCATTCAGTATTCCCTTTAAATCTAGCGGAAAATTTGACGTCACCTGACCTCACGTCACAAGAACTACAAGCCTATTCAGTTTCCCCGCTAAATTTAGCGGGGTAACTGAATTGCCCTAGAGGTTACCTCTCGGCCAACCTCTAGCACTCTAGGCCCTAGAGGTCGTCCTAGATGTCGTCAGAGACATGGTCCTTGAGGTCGTGCTAGACGTCATTCTTAACAGCATCCTCTAGAACGTCATCCTCAACGTCGACGTAGACGCCGCCTTTCATGTCGTCCACGGCCGCGTAACAAGAGAACGATGTAAACATGACGAATGCTCTTGCAATTCATAGACGACCAACAATAGTGGTTTCTGCAGCCTTTTTGATCTTGAGATTTTTTGCTCTTCAGCCTCTCCTTGACTACGGGGCTCGCAGTCATGGCTTGTGGTGTTTTTTAAAGGCGTTCCTTCACACGTTTCCTGGGGATAACAACCTTTCAAAGGGATTTTAAAGAAGAGAAAAGAAAATCGCCGTGTGCAGAGAGGTTAGGCGAAAGCCAATCTTTAAAACCAGCGTTCTATCCTTCGCACAGGAGCGATGGAGTCCGCACCAAACATTTGCTTTGATTCCTTATGAAATCACTGCCGGAGCTTTTGCACCGAACACCGAAGAGGCATGCCGAGAGTTGGGATCGTAAGCTTATTTGCCGATTCCATAAATGCCATCACCTAGAAAGAATTTCGAATGCCAGTAAAACATGGGGCTGTTCGAGAAGACAGGCCCGAATCTTGCCTTCTTTATATCGACGTTTTATCTATTGGTAAAAATCAAAACAAAAACAATTCACTTGTTAACAGTACGCTAAATGAGCACTTTTATGAGACAAGAGCACATGTAAAGTATATTATATTTTTAAATGCTTTCAATAATAAAAGTACCGTTTTGGCAAACTTTTTTCACTTCTTATTCATCCTTCACTTTGGAAAACAAATGATTGTGAATCGACGCACATATTTATTTATATTTTCGTATATTTTTCAGAGTGCTGGAGACCATCGGTGACTTTCCGGTACTTGCTACGGCGACGGCACATATATACATGGTGCTTCGGTTTGGGGCAAAACCCGATATTTGCGATATTTACACTGAACATGTTTCTTGAAAATGGGTCAAACCCGGCGTTTTCCTGAATTCGGAAATTAAACTCCACCATTTTCCAAATTACTCTCCGCCGAAAATAGTTTCTAAGAAGCAAAAGGTTGTAGGACCACATGCGCTCCAGACCTCGAAAACGAATCTAGATTTTGTTCGCTTCAGTGAACTGCAGTGGTATATCGAGAGGACTAAAATGCCCTTTTATGTTTATTATGAAGTGTCATTTGATTTCTTATTTATGTTTCAACCAGAGAAAGAATGAAAAGAGCAGAATAAGAAACTATTCTCCAAAGTTTGTATTAAAACAAACAGCAAATGGTTTGTTCCTGTTTAACTGAAGTGCTATTTTTGTGCATTGCAAATGTCCTCGTAAGCTGTGAAATTGAGAGAACGTTTCCTCAGTACAGATATATGTCCTAAAACCACAGAGCCGGAGACAAAGACAGAGATGCTGCGCATTCAGAAGATCAGGTAAGACAGAATGATGATGAAAAGTCGAAAAGCCCAGGTGAGATCTTGTACCGTGTTTCAATGCTACCTTTTTTACTAAAATAACTTAATTGTAAAAACAAAATTCCAGAAATTAAGGCTCAGATATGTTAAGTTTACTTTTAGCTTCCTAAATATAATTTGAAAACCCCGAATTTCAGAATACTTTTTAAACTCGGTTTCTCTTCGATTACCATCTTGGAGAAAAGCCGCCGATTTTACCCTCTGATATTTGACAAATATAAAACCCGAAAACAAATGACTCTACGTATATTGTCTGGTTGCGCCTCCCGTGAACAGGGTTGCCAGTCGTACACCTTGAGGTCTAAAACGGCGTGTCATGCTTGCCAGAAGTAATCACTAAAAGTCTGTATCGCCTTTCAGACCCTGCGTCCGCATGGTCGAAAAGTCTAAACGCGAACGTAATGGACATGGACAAAGTGATGCTCCACGTGCGACTCGGACCAGTCCTGCGGAAGAGCGTGCCACGGTGTGCGGCATAACCCAATTATTCCGTCTGACGCAGAAAGCACAGGGTAGTGAACCTCACCACGTCGCGTCGCAAGTCCCAGACAGCTCATAACACGCAGCCTCTCAGCGTCTCCGGAATTATTCATCCGTCGAGTCTTTATACGTAAGCAGGATCCATTTGGAATTGAATCTGGAGACCCAGCGCTTCTTTGCGCGGGTCGGCGTCGTCCATGCATTATCCATTCTTCTGGACGGCGGGGAAGCAGAAGGGTCGCTTTTATGTGATTCCCGCGCTCGCTCGCCTCGTGACACGGAACGCGACCGGTCCACGTTGCGAGAATCGAATTTCGCGGAAACGACGCGCCGATCTTTCTTTTCGCCCAGGCTGTCTGTTCAGTCCGATTCTTGTGTTGTGAAGGGAGTGCGGCACGCCGCGTCGTCGATCGCGTTACGTATACAGACGCGTGCTTCATGGGCGGACAAACACCCACGGGTATGCAGCAGACCCGCTCGCGTGTAGCAAAGCAGACTGCGTCGAAAGACGAAAGAGTAGAAATAAATAAAAAAATACACGTGCGCTTTTGAAGTGAAAGACCGACCCGTCGCGTCCGATTGAACGATGTCATTTCTTCGCGTGTTTCATAACGAATAATTTCATTTTTTTCGAAGTCCATTTATGTTCTTTATTAGCAGTGGGTGCATTTGGTTATTGATTTTTTTGTTTTCAAATTATTTTTCTAAAAAGTGCACTTTTATACTTCTGCCGTGGACTTATATGAATTATAAACTAGTTCTTGACTCTCGATAAATGTTCTACATATTTTGTTTGTAATGTTCATTTCAGCAACTGCAGACTGTCAAATATTAAGAGCTTGGTGAGGCACGAACCTCGGGGGCATTTACACCACTCCGGCAAAGAATCGCAACCACTTCTCATTACGTAACGAATTTAAGGGCGCTCGTGTTTCAACATGCAAATCTGCGCCTAGCAACAAACCGAGGCAGCACAGGCACGTTGAAAAGACGTCGAAAGAAGGTGATGACGTCAGGAACCACATGTCGGAAGAGCGTCGAAAGTCTGGACGTCAGGTCCTTTCGACGTGATATGAAAAGGCTAATGTCTGGAAAAAAGGGTGGATTTTACGTCGACATAACGTCCCACTTAACGACCTTAGATAGTCGAGTGCACGTCTGAATTGGATGGGAAGTCAAGTGATAACGTTATATTGACATTGACACAATGTCCCTTTTAACGACCATAAAACGTCGAGTATACGTCTAAACTGAACGGGATGTCAGTTGAAAACGTCATTAATGATAAAATAAAGTCCCATTTAACGACACAAAATGTCGAGCGCGCGTCTGTGATAACGTTATGTCAACATTGAAATAACGTGCCATTTAACGACCATAAAACGTCGAGCATACGTCTAGACTGAATGGGATGTCAACTGACACCGGTCTCGACATGGGTCACCGTTGAACGATGGAGTCAAACGAATCTGGTGGCTTCGTTGCTCGAAGGTATGTTCGCGAAAGCATGTATATTCGGACGGAACAGCCCATTTGCTAAATCCCCCAAGCGCCCCGGCCCGCTGTCCAGGAATCATGGGAACGGTGTTCTTCCTAGTGATCGGCGATTTCGGCCACTTCCATGGTTAGACAGTTTTGGGTGTAATTCGGAGTCACCCTAAACAAGCGTCCTATAGTGCCCAAGGACCTGTCATATTACTTTTAAGATTTTTTCGTCAATGACAACGTTTTCGATACTGTAAATGCTGTCCTCCCTTCAACCTGGTTTAGCTGCAGAAAGCTCTTGCATTATTAACATTCTCTTACAGCTTCAAAGACGCTGATATTAAGTTAGAAACGCTAAAAATGCTGCAAACAGTCCCGCTGACTCCGAGCTAAATCCTGTTTTTTGTTGTGAATTCTCGGCTTTTTAAGCACTTCCTGCTAAAACAACATTCACGACAATGATACTATTGTAAGAGATTTCAGCAGCTCAGCCAGGTTGAAATGTGCATTGCACGCACAGTATAAAAAATGCGGACATTGACGAGAAATTTTATAATTGATGTGCCAGCACCTTGGTCTCTATAAGGCGCTTGTTTAGGGTGATCAACGTGTTCGCTCAGTCGCTATTGGGACGTCTCGCGCTCAACGTTCAATGAACCTAAAAAAAAAAACAACGTAGAGACTGACGTTGAATAATGTCGATGACGTCAAGGTGTTGCTCAGGACACTGTTGGTACGTCTCGTGCTCCACCTTTAAAGAACTTCCCGGAGAAAACGTAGAACTGACGTCTATTATCGCCAATGACGTCAAGGTGTTGCTCAGACATTGTTGGGACGTCTCGCGCTCAACGTTACAAGAACCTCCCAAGAAAACGCAAAAATGATGTCGAATATTGTCGATGACGTCATGGTGTTCCACAGGACATTGTTGGGACGTCTCGTGCTCCACGTTCGAAGAACTTCCCGGAGAAAACGTAGACCTGACGTCTATTATTGCCAATGGCGTCAAGGTGTTGCAAGGACATCGTTGGGACGTTTCGCGCTCAACGTCCGAAGAACCTCCCGAAAAAACGTAGAACTGACGTTGAATAATGTCGATGACGTCAAGGTGTTGCTCAGGACACTGTTGGTACGTCTCGTGCTCCACCTTTAAAGAACTTCCCGGAGAAAACGTAGAACTGACGTCTATTACTCGCCAATGACGTCAAGGTGTTGCTCAGACATTGTTGGGACGTCTCGCGCTCAACGTTACAAGAACCTTCCAAGAAAACGTAAAAATGATGTCGAATATTGTCGATGACGTCATGGTGTTCCACAGGACATTGTTGGGACGTCTCGTGCTCCACGTTCGAAGAACTTCCCGGAGAAAACGTAGACCTGACGTCTATTATTGCCAATGGCGTCAAGGTGTTGCCAAGGACATCGTTGGGACGTTTCGCACTCAACGTCCGAAGAACCTCCCGAAAAAGCGTAGAACTGACGTCGAATAATGTCGATGACGTCAAGGTGTTTCTCAAGACATTGTTGGGACGTCTCGTGCTCGACGTTCGAGAGAACTTCCCAAAGAAAACGTAGAACCGACGTCGATAAATGTCGAAGACGTCCAGGTGTTGCTCAGGACATTTTTATGACGTCTCGTGCTCGACGTTCAAGGAACTTCTCATACAAGACGTCGAACAGACGTCGATTACTGTTGAAGACGTCGAGGTGAAGCTTTGTGACGTTGCCATTACGTCGCGTGTTTGACGTTGTCGAAACCTCTCATGTGGACGTACCAATGCCGTCGATAAAAAGTTTGTTAAGGACTTCGACGTCGCCCAACGTCGAGGACCTTATTTCGACGTCATCTCGACGTCTTGTGCTGCCTGGGAAGTTGTCGGCTACCTCGTCTTTTTACAGTAAAGTTTCTGCTTTTACCCGTTTTCGGGTAGCACAACAGGGAAGGTGGTTGATTTTAGTTTCTCACACTAGTTCATACGCAATGACATGACAATGGTGCGGTAGTGTCATGATTTAAATGTTCAATGGGAACGGTTGCTTAAGCCGTTATATTTAGTGCGGCCGCCGCCCTTGGCCGGATCAGTATGACACTGGCAGTCTTTTCTTCATTCGTCTTTTGGTATGCCTTGTCATATGTTACGTTGCACGTTTATGCAAACACCATGCTCTAAAAAAATGAAAAGAAATGGAGGCAAAAACGATTTTCCTACCTTTCGCCAAAGCAAGGGAAACAAATTGTTCCGTTCCTCTATTTCACCGATTTACAGGCAGTGCCGTTTGGTGGAGCTCGAACAGGTAACCAAAACTTCCTCCTCCAGGTCCGCGGCGGCAGCGGCGGTGTGCGTCTCGCGAAAACCACGCCGTATGTGCCTGCTTTTCGAGAACGTCCTTGTCCGTGGTGGATGAAACCTTTCTGCTGCGAGAAGTACAGGTGGCGATTTACCACTGGCATGCCAAGTACGGCCACTTTCGTCGTGTTACTTGCTACGTGACAAGTAGGGCGCACGGGAAATGAATCATCGTGATCTGGGAGTTTTTAGCGTTGTCACGTAGCTGCCAACATCGCTGATCTATCCGGAGTCGACCCGTTTCTACGTTTCTAGCCCCATCACCGTCGCGAGAAACGCATACTCATGAAATAAACCATACCTACCATACAACGAAAGATAATCAAGCGGCGTTTATACCAGCTCTATGCGAAACAGAACAGCATATTCAGTCGACAAGACCGAGCAGTACCTTGCGACGAGCGACTGTGCACGTTGTATTCCGTCAACATTGAGACCGTGGCTGGGTTGAGGGAAACACGCATTCTTCGAACACCACAGACCCGCACAGGAAATGACACTAAACGACGATTCGGCAAAGGAGCGAAGCGATGGATCCCGAAATCGAGGTCAACTATTCATTGGGGAAGAGTCCACTTGGAAGAAAGGGTAGTACATAGATTCCTTCTAGGTAGCGGGGCGAAGTGGGGAAGGGAGGGTGAATACGCGGTCTTGGAGGAAGGAAGGATTCACCACAGCCGACTGTTCACAGCTTCTTTTTATAGCTTGGGCTGCATTTTCTGCTACTTATCAAATAGATGACTAAAAAACCCGTTTTAATCTTGTCTTAAATGTCATAGAGAAGATTACTATACTTCATGTTAGCTTTAGTGTCTCAAAAATTGGCTAGTGGAATTGCGCTCTCTCTCGTAACTCTGCATTCTGTATCTGGTTGCAAACCAACTACTAAAACATGAAATATCGGCTCCCCTACGGTACATATAGCGGAGGTAATATACCGTTTTAGTATAGCGTTTCTGGCCCTTACGTACGCAATACGCAATAAAACAGCGTATGTTAAAAATTAACTGCTCGGACCGATTTTGCTTGCGCGTTCCGTAAACGTCGCCCAGTGAACATCTCGCATGACTTTGATTCAATTTGCCGGAACCGTAGTATTCTGCGTGATTACGGCACTACCAAATAAATACTGAAAATAAATGTTTCTAATAATTTTATTTCAAATTAAGCCAAGCCTCAGCTGCCTGGTCAAGCTCGATTTCTGCGGGGGTAGGGAGGCCCGGAGGCTAAATTCGATCACGGAGCCTCCGTCAACCGTACCGTGGAAACAGCCCCTTTTATCAATGCTATCGGCGAAAGAAATCCATGGCCTACTGATGCCCAGTGCACGGCGATGGCGATTTTTTGGAGAGTCGCACTTTGCTAGCTGTGAACATTTTCACTATACACTCCTTCAGCCTCAAGGTGATCTGACTAGACTGCGATAGGTCCCGGAAAAAAATTGGAGAGGTGAACACCACGTAATTTTACGTACCACTGAACTTTTCGATCACCACGTTGCCCATGCTGCGCCAGTCAAGGTAACCGTCATCTTAAATCTAGTGCTCTCGCGGGCCACGAGATATCTCGAGAGATCCCCGGAAATTCTAATAGCTAGCTGCACAAAATCCCCAGCTTCGCGTGCGTACGCAATTCGCTAGCCCTTCTATTGCGTTTCGCCCATGCGCACTCTCAACTCCCATTTTTTCGCGCACACGAAGCCTTAGCATACGGTCCACTAAAACTGTCTAATAACGGATTGTGTTTAGAGTTGCGGGAGTGACTAAACGATCTACTAAAACTCTAAACACGGGCTTTTTAACTTTCTGACTTAGGTAACGTCATGTTTGAAAGCTGTTACATTATATCACGGAAGAAAGTCTCATTTTAGTTGTCCCATGCGATACGAAAGTCATGGCTGGTGTGTCCTCATCACTCCCTGCACCTCTAGGTAATAAAATAAAACAATAATATATTTCTGTAATTAAGGAAACAAAGCGTGGCCCAGTACTTGTTCTTGCTATTTCAACCAATCTTCTTAAAACCAGTAATAATGTTTGATTGAAAAAAATCCATTCGAATAATTGTGCAACAATTGAAATTTAGGGTTACACAACCAAAGCCGAAAATAGCGTACAATGGTGCAGAGCATTGGAACCAAGCAATAGCTTGATTGCAATGTTCAGCACCAGTGTTCTACTTTTCAGCACTGTATTGTCAGCATGATTAATAAAACTACTATTGAAACATAACTATTAAATTTTAGTTAATTAGCGTAATGATCTAGATATGCTTTTCTCTAGGTCTCGACTTAAGCGAGGGGAGCTATTCGAGGCGACAACTCGAATAAGTTTTAAGCACGAGTAATATTGGCTTCGCCATTCCGTGTTTATAATATAATAAAAGAATTGAAGTCACCGACCAAGTTGGATTCAAAAATAGGACGGCCGTAAATGGACACGGCTGGAACTCGGCGTCCGCCGAGAAGGGCGGGAGTCCAGTGTCGCTGCGTTGTTGCTGTTGTTTGGTCGTTGTTCTGATTGTGTTTCATGCATTTTCTGTGTTCAATGCTGCGTGTGTACCTACCATGTTGCGTTTAAATTGAGGAGGAAATCAAAAATAATTTTGGCACTTCTCTGTCGTGTTTTGTTTTGTTTTGAGCGCCATCTAATGGAACCTATACTAATTACACGAAGGGGGAACGTTTCGTCCATTGGGAGAGAAAATGTGGCGAATTTGCTCCCCCAATAAGTGAAAAACGTTATCTCCACGAGAAAAAATAGGTGATAACTAGTTCTCTTTCCTTCTTAGAAGTGCAGATTTCCTCCCCGTTTTGTAGGAGCACCTTTCTCCCTCTTCTAAAAAAACATAGGGTAACCGCAAGTTTATCTTTCAGGGAGGAAATACTACTCCCTTTTGATTTAAAGTGCAGCTCCTCTTCGTGATGATTTTGTGAGATGACGTTGTAAAGTAGCTGCGAATGCCACCAAAGGGATAGTCTGCGTATTGTTTGCTTGAATGCCACACTAGCTGGGTTTCCATAAATTCGATCATAACGCATCAAATCGAACAAGGACCAATAACACGCACCCTGTCTTACTACTTCTTCACCTTCTAGCCAATGAAACTATCCAATATTGATTTGATTCGACACGTTCACAACCCGTTAACCACTTAGGGTATGGTTAAAACTTGAAACTGTCCACAAAAATTTCCTCATAACAAAGAGAAGTTTTGGTTCCTAAATTTTATAGTTCGTAAACATCACTGTTAATAATCATTCTAAACAATAAATAAAAAAAACCTCGCTGGATGTTTTAACTAGCATAAATTGGCGCCTAAGAGGTACAGGGTAAGTGGAACGACAATCCACGTAGAACATTCTTGTTCAAGATAAAATAACCAAAAATGAAGCGAAGCGAACCGGCGTTCCGAATATAATGCCCGATCCACATTCACTTTTCACTTGTTCTGCAAAGTTTATGCGAAACATGAATTTAACTACAACCTATGTGGAACTTGAGTAGGAGTGCACTGCCACCACAAGGCTGGGTTCCTTTCATTTATCTGCTTCTCGTAAAGTATATAAATAAAGGCGATATATTGAAATGACGCCTTCGAAGTCGGATGCATTATTTATCTGCGAGACGTGGCTCCCTGGAACATGTCTCGTCGTCACGATCAGTTGCATGGTAATCCAGGTAAGCAGTGACAGCATCGTCCATCCCCGCATGAAGGCGTCATAAATTATAGTTACCGCTATGTCGTCACGCACCTCACGTTGGATTATAAATGTGAAAATTAAGCTGGGCGACGAAGTGCCGCTCAACCAGTAGTGATCATGATTCGCTCCGTTTGCAGCCGTATCATGCCGATGTCGTGGTGCACAATATGTACGACGAAGTTCCCAACAGCGGAGGGAATTGCAACGGGTGAACAACGCTTTTGCACGGGGCGTCCATACTTGCGTCACTGCAGACACAATCAGCCCCCCCCCCCCAAAAAAATAAAAATAAAAAAATAAATAAAAAGAAGAAAAGATAATTGAAAATGTATCGTTTGCACAAAAGCATCGTGCTTCTTTGCCAGCGTCCCCTGTCTGGTTGGAAAAAAGATGGCAGTGAACATGGTCCCTAGGGTGCAGCCGGCAGGAAGCCAGACGTCTCACAGTGGCATTCCAGGAGCCCTGCTGTATATAAAGTGAGCATTTGGTCACTGCTACGTCGAGTTTGCAGGCTTCTGAGCAGTTTTGCCAAGTTATAGTACTAAAACAACACATTCAAAGAGGCTGCTAGCACTTTCTTGGAGCCTTCTCAAGTGTATCAAGTCAGACCTTGCACCGCGTGTGTTAATGCACCGCGTTTCGGGGCACGTGTTTAGAAAGCTTGCGCTTCAGAGCCCAGGGATCCTGGCTCATTCCGTACCCCGGCCCGTTTGGACGTGGATGAGTATAATAAAGGCGTTTCTTCGTGTATCACTACTGCGTAATGAGTTAAAGACACGAGGCCAGTAGTCGTACTGCTCTGGGCCTCTTCACTTTACGGCAGAAACACCATACGCCCACTGGGGTTGACTAACGTAAAGCCGTCTAAACACGCAAAAAATAAAATAATTATATAATTTCAGAGTTTCCAATGACATCTGTCATTTAAAACTACCCTACCCCAACGACGAGAACGGTACTATGGTGGAATACGCGGGATAAGGAGAACAAGCTTGTTAAATGTGATATTTGTAGCCTCGTGCTGGTGGTGTCCTATTCAAGTATAAAAACTTACTCGTCGCGAAATAATTATTATGTTCGAAACCCCCAATTAAATATACTTCCTTGTGTGTACCTGACGTATGAAATCATAAAATTGGGACTTGACGTATGCAGGTAATTTTCTTAATAATAATTGCATATTTATATATTGACTATAACAGCGACGCTGAAATGATTTTAAAACTAAACTAATATTCGCGCCGTAAAGAAGCGTGTGATTTAGCAGCTTCAAATTCAAATTGGTTCAAGTGTTCTGGCCTGTATGCCGTAAAATCAAACTTTTCCCATACATGTATGTTTGTAATCAACCGGGTGTTATATCGTCGTACACGTGGCGTACGAAGAACGGCCCTAGTTTTGTCGTGCACGCATATCAGAAAATAAAATTAATTAAATGTTATCTCGAGCCTCAACCGATTATGAGCCAATTCTAAACGAACGACCCGTCATTCGAAGATAGGCTTCCCGCGCTGTCGAGACGACGCTGGACCCTAGGTATGTAGCCCGGCTCCTTTTGTAGAAGATTAATAATGTATTTATTGGTTTATATTTGGCAATACATTGTATCAGTGACCATCAAAGTCACAGGAACTTGTGGGAAGAAACCCGGCAGTCGGTTTCTTGCTCGATATTGATTTGATGTTTGACCTTTTCTTTTAAAACAAATTATTGTTGCCACACAACGCAGCAAAATGAAAAACAAAAGTTATATGAATCACATAAAAATGGTATCTTGATATTTGCTTAGGAATCTTTGCTAACTACGTTTGATATTTCCTTTACATAGAGCCATTTATTGAAATATACACACTGCACACTAATCTTCACATGTTTTATATAATAAAAGGTGAAAAGCGCGAACCAAACGGGGACAATGAAGATACACGCACTATAGGACAGGCACTTTACGCCTGCGCTGACGCATGTGTATCCTCCTTGTCCCCGTTTTGTTTGCCCTTTAAAGCTTTTATTCAATATGAACCAAATGCTCACATTCAAGTTTAATTACATAGTTTATCAGCGTCTCAAATAAAATAATAACACATTCATCAAAGCCGCATGACCCATTGAATGTCAACTCTTTCCATTAAAAAATAAAGTTAAGTCCTATCACAATTTGCACACACTACACATCTGTTCATCTTTTGTAAGTAAAAACGATACTGTATTTATTCAAACGTATTGGAAACAGATCGACCTTTTCATAAAAAGATTTTTGCGCCTTCCTTCCCGCAAAAACCACAGAGACCAGTCATAAAGACTTTATAAAAGAGCCGACGAACGCCGAAGCAGGTATGACGTTTGGAAAAAGCAACAACAAATGTAATCCACACAACAGTAATTTTTGCGGTCCGATGTTATCGGTGCTCATTTTAATGCAATTAATGCAAAGGCACAGCGAGCTGGACAAGGATACACTAGTATTAACTAGAGAAGGGGAACAAGGGTTACAAAGGACAAACACGACTCTGCAAACTCAGAAATGTGGCTGGTGCGCTGCTGAAAAAATCCGCTTGGTCCTGGTATCGAACCAGGAAACTTCATTTCCAGTGGACCGCTCTGCCCACTGAGCTAACCAAAAGTTAGTTGTCAGATGCGCAAACGCGGTTTAAGAGCCGCCGCCAGTCTAACACCAACGCGGGTGAACGGACTTCATTTTATAGTTATGATCTTAATGCAATTCTTGCAAAGGTGCAGCAAGCTGAACAACAATAACGATAATAATCTCTGGAGAAGGGGAACCGGGGGAGAAAGGAAAAACACAAATCGCCAAACACAACTAGGTGACTCGTGCGCCAGTGTTGGTGTTCGACCGGTGTTATACTGGTGGCGGGTGTTACAACCCGTTTGCTCTACTGACGTCTAACTCAAGGTTTGCTCAGATGATAGAGCGCTCCACTGGAAATTGAGAGGTCCCTGGTTCGATACCACTACCACGCAATTTGTTTCAGTCACGCACCAGTCATTTAGTTGTGTTTGATGATTAGTGTTTGTGCTCTCTCTTCCTGCTTCACGTTCTCCAGGGATTTTTATATTTATTCCTGTCCAGTTCGGTGAACTTTTGAATTAGTTTGAAACCTGAAATGCTGAATAGATGCATCAACGACGACAGGATTGATTCATTTTGCCTGCTTGTGTCTCACATAAACTGGGATGATGTGTATTTTGAACAAATTCAGAGTCACGCCTATGACATTTTTTTTGCGGCAGGTGTTCGATTGTTACCACTCATCATTTCCACTGCAAAAATCACAAAAGCAAAATAAGACAAGCAAGCCCGAGAAAAAGCAAATGCTCTAAAAACGAATTAATTTGCTAAACAAGTTATACGAAAGATTCATTAAGAGCAAAGTAAAATGTTTTGTGGCGGTGTATAAAAAAGTGAGAAATGAGGTCAACTCTGACATTTGGAAAGAACAAATTGAATATTCCAAGCGTAAGTTTTTTAGCATTCAAGGTAATGCGAAGATTTGGGATAGAATAGCAAACCTTGCCTAAAAAAATAAAGAATATAGTTCCCGACGAATAAACAATTGTTGGTGCCTTGTTCTCAAGTAAACATTTGCAAATAAGTTTAATTTTTATTTTCTGTCCCCTGGCGCATCACCGTTCTTAATCAACCAAGATGGGGTGGAATCTTATGTCCCCAAAATGTATTAACCTTATTTTTTGTGCCTTGCATGTGAGGCAGATATATTTACTGTGATTCATGTCTTGACTAACCGCACCGCAGCAGACGACGATGAGATAAATGCTTAAACAAATAAAGCTGTGTCTAATTTTATCTCAGCTTTTCTCGCTCACACTTTAACGCCGTAGTAAGCACCTCTATTTTTCAAGAGAATGAAAATTGCTAGGGTCTGCCTGTTGCATCAAGGGGGTTCACCAAATAATCTGAATAATTATCAGCTGATATGGGTTTTACCATAGTTCTCTAAAATATTAAAGCTACTTATAAACGTGAAATTGAGCATCGTCCATGCAGCAAATACTCTGATTGTACATGATAAATATGGGTTCCAAAAGAACAAATCAACAGAAATTGCGCTTTTCAACGTTAAAGATAAGATAATCAGGCAATAGAGAAAATAACCTCTTTAGAGTCGCAATATTCTTGGATTTTAGTGATGCTTTTGAGTGTATAAAGCATGATATTCTTTTAAGGAAACTGATATGGTATGAATCCAGAGGTACGGCTTTGGAGCTGGTTCGAAGTTATCTAGCGAAACGTTCCCAGAAATAAATGTCGTGCAGTCTCAGATTGAAACTATTGTGTACGGTGTACCTTACGGATCCACTTTAGGCCCTCTCTTATTTCTTATCTACATAAATCACGTAGCTCATTTGCCACAGACACCCGACATCATCATGTACGCACACGACTGAAGCGTCTTTTTTCTCATTCGAACTTGGTGGAAACAAACTCCTAGTCTAATTAATTGCTCAGCACCTTATCAGTATGGTATCGTTCTAATAAATGGGATATTAACACTCGGAAAACGAAATATATAGAATATACGCGTTAGTTATAACATGGACTACCATGTTTGAAGGAGCTAATATCGAAAATGTTAGCTCCTATTCATTTTTGGGTGCCTTTTTTATGAAACCTGGACTTTGCCACGCCATGTCGAGCACCTTCGCCAAAACACTTTGCCAATCCATTCCCATATCACGAAGGCTTAGGCTACTACTTCCATGTTGTTGCAAATGTCAATTATATTACGCATTGTTGCGCTCGCACATAAACTATTGTCTATTTATGTGGGGTACAAGCGCGACAATGAATATAAACAGGCTAGTTGTCCTACAGAGAAAAAGAATTCGATGCGTAGGCAATTTGAGTTTTGCGCTCACGCCGCTCTTTCTTTTTCTAAACACAAAGTTCTTATAATTCAGCGGAATCATAACTTGAAGTTAGCCTTAATAATTTACAAAAGAATGAAAACCAGCGAGTCTATAGAAATATATGCTGAAAGAAAAATATACATTTAATTTACGTCATGCGGAATACATTCCGAAATTAATCCGCACCAATTACAGGACGCAATAGCTCAGCTTTTTATTCCGGTATTTAAGAAAAAAAATGTTTTTGAGAAGTTTTAGATATTATAAATTGCTGTTATTCTTTCTTAGCAGAGTTTTAAAATGAAGGTTAGGAGTAAAAATTCAGTTTCATCTAGTTCGTTCTTGATGACTTGCTTTATTAACCTTCTAAATAAGGGAGTACATATATATGCTAGAAGGTTAAATATTTAGGCCGCTGTTCATTCCTTATAATTGGATTTTCAGCTTTAGTTAAAAAAATATAATGTATTCAGGTTTGGAAAGTATATATGTACATTTTGATCTTTGTATTGTTTCAATATTGCTTCAGTATAAGTCAAATGAACTTAATTCATTCCTTTAAGATCATAACCTCAAAATGCAGACGTTTAACTCTTGTTGTTGTCGAACTAATTGTGGCTTTCAAAACCCGTTTGCTCTACTAACTTCTAACTCATGGTTAGCTCAGATGGTAGAGCGCTCCACTGGAAATGGAGAGGTCCCTGATTCGATACCAGAACCAAGCGGATTTTGTCAGTCACGCACCGGTCAGCGAGATATGCTCGTAGAGTTGTGCTTTTCCTTTGTCGCCCTTGTTCCCCTTCGCCGAGGAATTTCTAGGCATCGACAACTCATCATCGCTGCCTCGTCCCTCGCTGCTCGTCTTCCGCAAATCGCAACAATCGGCACTTCTTGACTGTTCCACAGAAATACACGCACAGGCATCAATTATTTGGAGGTAGACGTATTTTCTATAAATACTCTAATGCAAACCCCAAGACAATGCCTCCCGTTAATTATTTACCGTCTTCCAAACATCACCTTTTGCATATTTTATCAGGTTAAACTGGTCAAATCCTCCGGGAGTTAAAGCCGGTTATGTTTGTGATATTTCAGTATCCTGCTCCCGCATTTCTTTAATCTATTCTTGGCAGTGCGTATTTATCGGTGTGACATAGGCAGTTCGTTTTTAAAATTTTCTGATAAGCCGCCGTTAGGACAATAATATTTGGTTATAGTGAGAAACCTGTCTGATCCAGCCCACTTCTTTCCTGACACAATCTCCAAACGAACTGGAATATTCCTTCGAGAAAACAGGCATCCGCAACCAAATATACTATTGTGCGGTTTTCTTGACCAATGTGATGTAAAAAAGAGACTTGGCTCTTAGAGCCACTGAGAGCTTAAGAAGGGCAGGGCATGGCTTCTGATAATCAGGGTTCCTGCTTTATGATTGGTTCTCCGGCATTCTTATTGGCGAATTCTGCAATCTCATTGGCTGCAGCGCGCTCCGAAGATGCTCGGGACTCGCCACGCTCTGCCTTTTATGAGATTTCTTAGGTACTCCAACGGAGAAGAGTGCTCCAATGCATCCTTCGCGTTGAACTGACTGGGCGTCTATTTGTTTCGATATTTGAACCAAACAAGTTTATCGCAAGCAGATATATCTTCACGATATATCTTAAGAAGTTAGCCAAAGCGTCATGACATTATGAAGCTTCAACACCAGCTTTTTGTCTCATTTTTCTTCTTTCTGTACGAACCAAAAAAAGGAACTAAAATCATTAAATATAAAAAGGGCGAGTATCTATTTCTTCGAAGATAACAACAATAATTAGATTTAGTATTCCTAAACATACGGCAAAATGATTTGTTGTTTTTTCATGAACTAACTTTCCGCTCTTCAAACCTGTCAAGAACAAATGTTGGCAGGAAAAACATTCCAATTCAGTGAGGTTACGCTCCGAATAAAGGGTGTGTAATGATGGAGGCATTAACGAAAAACAGAATCGCGACTATTATGCTCAGAGCTGGCTTTTGTTAGGGAACCTGAAGGTTTTTTTGAGAAAAACGAGTTAGAGGTGATTTCTAACGTAGTCTTATCTTGCCCATTTGAATATCATAAGCATTGTACTCAACGTATCGATAGACTCGAGAAAATCCGAAAATGCAACCACTCGGTGCGACGTCATACACAGAGGTTCCGTCTGCCTAGCGCGTATCACTTATGGGGAAACGAGTGCGTCGTTTTGACTGCTCAAAGTGTTGGGATCTCTGCATAATACGTCAACGATTCATGTGGATACATGGCTGATCAATTTGAAATATCATGAGCCGAATTAAGTGTTTTTTCTCACTTTAATAAAAGGACGGACAAGGCGTGTGATAGCCCGAATCGAGCGCCAACTGTGGCGCTGCGTCAAATTCAATACACGTGAGACCGACATCGTAGAGGCAATCGTGAACGGTTCGGGAGTAGACTTACTCTCGGAAGAACTAGGCGCGCGCGAGTTGTGATCAGTGTGGCCGACCTAGGAGAAAAAAAAAAGGGCCAGATATTGAAAGTTTCAACATCCTCCGGCCGCCCTCCGCTGATGCGCTCTATTGGATGACATCGAAGCACTCAGTAAGATTGTTGTGGTGCGGGTCGAGCGCAGGGGCGGCCCAAGCGGCCGCATCCAAGATTCAAATGGCTCGAAAGAACGCCCATCGACGTGTTTCGCATTCCGCCGAGGGACGCTGTGAAATGCACCGAAGGAAGAAACACTGTCCGAGTGTCTAGGAATGCGCGCTAGTCTCGAAGACCAAGCGGCTCGTGTGCATTACGTTGACGTGGGATGTGATACTGATCGCTGTAGAACAGGAACAGTATATTTACAATCGGAAATGGCTCGCGTACTCCAACTAGTGTTTGCTCAAGATATTTACGGCACAATGTCTTCGGACACTCGAGCAGGTTCCCGACTTAATTTGGATCACATAATCTTTAAATTATAAAAATACAGGTTCTATGTGAGTGCATCCTTCTATTTCAGTACATTACACCAAATATTCGTCAGCATAAACAAATACAAAATATGCTCTGGCTGAGCGAGCAAGGAAAAATGTTTCCTGGTTACCTGCTATTTTTAACGCAATGTAATAAATAAACTATTTTCTTTCTTTTTTTTCCAGTGGAGAGGGACGAAAGAAAACAGATAGCGAAGACATAGAGGTTAACCCGAGCGATAGACGTGGTTCGCTAGCTCTGCCCAGGGGAGAGGTATGGGGAGATTATCTGCTAGCATACTTCAATCGCGCATATTTTGAAGCTACTGAACAACTGAATACAAAAATATGCTAATATTTTATGCATTTGTCACAATCAATGATATGAACTTAATATATTGCCTAACACAAGTCCTAGACACGTGACACCGAACACAGAATAATTAAAAACATGTCAGCTATAAACGCCTCTGTGCTCTTTCTTTCCGACGTATGAGAGCGATGAACAAAGATATTTTCTACTTGTGGTACACTGTAGCCACTTACAGAGTGAAAGCGGTGGGGCACGCGCTCTGGAACAAAACAAAAACAAAACAAACAAACAAACAAACAAACAAAAGCGTTCGGACCAAAATGGCCAGATGCATATTTTTGTTACGAACGCTTTTTCTATTCACGCACTTCACGCTGCATAAACGCAACACCAATGCCGAATGACTTCGCCGTGACTTGTCGCAGCTATCGCTGTGACTGTACTGTAGATTTACACAGGACTGCTCCATGTTTTGTTTTACAGACAGCTACGTTAACTCTTACAACTAATCCGCTTAATAAACGGTATTTGTGCAGCACACATATTTCGTATTGGTTTCGCGTAGTGTCAGCAAGATGGCTACAGTTGCCCCACGTAGCGACACGAAATTATTTGGGATTTTTTATTAATTACACTTCAAATCGGAGTTAATGGCTGACATTAACAGCTTCGCGCTAGGTGACGCAGGCAGCCACCCGATTAAAAAGGATCAACCCTATACACCAACTCATGTTTACAAACAAACCGGAGCGCCCGGAGCGCCCTAGCGGACGCCACCGGCGCCGCGCATGCGCGATGGGGTGTGGGCAACAAGCTCGCCGTCGCCCATAAACAAACCATTGAAATGCGATGTTGTCGGCGTCAGTGTGAGTCCCCCTGCCCTTTTTCGCGTTCGAATTGTTGGTTCTACGTCTTCCTGGCGATGTCTGACTATCTTGAGCGGCGTCAGCGAAATTACCGAGGCTCGTTACACCGCAAAACTTCGCGTGAATAATGTGACATGTGGCGATTCATTCCGCGTGGACGCCGCAGAATGTACGCTGAAGCCTGATTCGCATGATGAGATTTCGCTCGGAATTTTCAGTCGTGACGCCGCTCGGGCTGCAAAAGCGTGAACCGTAGCTGAGATGGTCGACGTCGATACTGAAAATCGCAAGCAGAATCGGACCAACTGAATTAGGCATAACAAGTCGGTGATGGTCACCGGTAACAATGATCAACATCTCCTTGTATCTACTGTTTACATCGAGCCTGCTTACCAACCTTCAAATTTAAGTCTTTTGAGGCCTGCACTTACTTCTTATCGCAAGTACCGGGCCAACATTTGGTCTACGGACCGGCGTCGTCTAAGAGAGCAGACGACAAGCAGAAACGTTTGAAAGAGCAGACGACAGTTCGAACAATCAGGCGGCCGTTTGAACTTGAAGACGCACTGAACGTAGTCCGCAGGTGGTCCGCACAACTTGACGGTTTTCTGGCGTTCATGTTGGAACAAAACAAATAAATCTGATGACCACAAGTATCCGTGAATTCAACCCAAAGTGCTTCCCGCCCAAGCAATCGTTGTCCGACGGTGTCTGCTTTTCCCTTTTCACGGCACATATCCAGATTCTCGGACGAACCGAGCACGTGAAAACTGACCTTCAAACCTTTCTCGACACTTTTGGTACGGCCCCAGTCGCGGCGTTTTGACGAGAAGGCAGGTTTTTGTCTGGTTCATTTCAAAACAACGCAGGAATACACGCCTGGCATGGGGACTTCTGCCCACAGCCCCAGACCGGAAGTGCGACCGACGCGCCACCACCGCGCCATGACGTCACAGAGATGAGTTCGTGTATACATTCTTATCCTACCTAGAAGACAAGGCCAACGTTATTAGATTAGCTCAGTTGTGAATATCCCGCGAAGGGAAGCCCCCCCCCCCCCCCCCCCCCCTTCCCTTCAGCCCACCTTCCGTCGTTTGAAGGGGCTTCAAACGACGGAAGGTGGGCTGAAGGGGCGGGGGCGGGGGGGGCGAGTGGGGCTTCCTTTGCCTGAGACTTTCGATTTAAAACGTTATGTTCTATAAAGTATGGTGGAACGCAATCTAGACAAAGCGCTTCGTAGCATACGTATTCTTATATCCCATAGAATACACGTCAGTTACCATAGCAGCCGTCACCCCCGGAAACTGTGTTGCGTCGAACGACGGGAGGCAAGTCGTAGCGGAAGAGGTGGGGTTACTGCTCCTGCAAGCAGCATCTATTGGCAGTTCCGTAACCGAGCTAATCTAAGTAACGTTTGGCGAAGGCTTGTGCATTTCGCATTGGTTAGTGGATCCCTGAGCCGCCACAAGCGGAAAGCGTGCCGAAGCGAGGGAAGAGTACTGCGCAAAGCGGAAGACGCATGTGTCTGGGCGTCGCCGCGTGCTAGCGTCTTGCCATAGCCTCCTATATACCGACAAAGCCTGGCAGATCGCCACGAGAGGCGGCCGCCGAAAGTGGAAAAGGGGAGCGGCACACAACGGATCAGAGGAGAGTCACGTGACTGGCGCCCCGCTGCGGCGAGTCGCCGAAACACACTTCTCCCGAGCGAACAACTGTGTTTCTGGTCCTCGCCGCTGCAATAGCTGTGCGCTGACGTCCAGGTTCCCCGTGAAATGGATCTTTGATGCTGTGTGCGACCAGATCCTCGCGCTTCAAATCTGCGACCGGGCACTCTATGGCTCCGTCGTCGAACTGTCAGGCTTTGTGAGTATAGAAGAGGCTATGGTCGTGCTGTTCTGAGAGGCTGAAAGACGCACTGGCGGTGACGTTGGCCAATCTCGCCGTTCGCCGCTGGAAGAAATAGTGAGTGCATGCGCCTGAGAGCGAAGACAAGACCAGACATGTACACGTTACCCCAAAAAAGTAACTAAATACCGTTACTCGTTACTCGCTCAAAAAGTAACTAAATCCGTTACTCGTTACCGATTCTCAAAAGGAACGCGTGAGTTACCTCAAAAGTAACGAGTTACTTTTCACGTTACTTTGACGACCGAATACACAACTGTTTTTGTTTCATGGTTTATTGTTTTCTTTTTAGTAGTCGTTGCACTTAAGCAGTAGCTGCCTCTCGAAGTTTTCATCAGTTATGTTTCCCCGCTTCCTTAAAAATACATCTCCGGCGACGCTGAAGAGTCGTTCTACTGACGCGCTCGAAGGAACGGCAGTGTTGTGCTTCAGGAAGAGCTGGTGAATCTTCGGGAACTGCGCCTTCATTGAGGACAGCGGGTAATGGGTTCTGTGCCTTCCCGTGTTCGCAACCTCCGGGTTTACATTCGGTCCGTACCCGGTTCTAGAAGTAGAAGGTTCAACCAACGAACCTTATTGTGTTCGCTGGGTGAAGGACATTCCCAGTTGTAGAGTTCAGTACAGCAACGTTTATCGCTGGACACGTCAGTCGAACTGTTCGACTGACGTGTTCAGCGATATACGTTGCTGTACTGTCATACTGTTTAGTTGTTTTTCGGGTTGCCCACCTACCGTTCTCGCAATAGACGCATACTCAGGTTAGAATAAAAACAAGGCCGTTTAAGCGGTGTTGTACACGTTACTCCTCAAAAGTAACGAGATACCGTTACTCGTTACTTGGCCTTAAAAGTAACTAAATACGTTACTCGTTCCTTTTCTAGAAAAGTAACTAAATACGTTACTCGTTACCGAAAATAGTAACTAGGTAGAAGTAACTCGTTACTTGTAACGCGTTACGTACATGTCTGGATAAGACACTTCGCCGTCAAGACCACGTGGCGCGTGAATGCTTCACCGATGGCCAACGAGTTCGTCAGGACGAGTCGCAGGATTGCTCATTCTTTGTTATACAATCAAGACGCGCTTGGCCTTCGAACGAGAACAACGTATTTCAAGTAAAGCTGCGCAGTGTTAAAGTAGGACTACGGCTGCTGCCTTACAGAAAGGGCCAACCGAAATATTCACAGAATACTATTTCCTAGGTATTCGAGACGGAAATAAAATGAAATGAAAACCTATGTTTTTCCCGGTCAATGACCATGCACGAATGTCTGATTACATTGCAAGAGAGTTAAATCGAAGAAGGCATTCGAACATTTTTCAGCTTTTGCTATAGAGTCCATCACCAAATTATTCTGGTTAAGTTCTGTTTCTGTCTTGTGGATGAATCATCCCCCGACATATTTGAAACCGTACTGCAGCTGCGAGAGAACTACGAAGAAAATCGGGAACTCCGTGTTTGTGCTAACAGAATGTCACTCATTGTACGTAAACTATTGTTTGAAAGCGATCGAGTGTTAGGGTCAGTACTTGAATAAAAGGGGCGATTTTCATGCATCTGGTTCAGACAAGATAATGGGCTTATTTCATTTGAGAATCGCTAAAACGCGCAAGAAGGAAAATCCTCCGCCAGAGTTTAGAATCTTGAGAACTGTAAATAGCAATAACGACAAAATGACGCATATATGCGGCAACTGTAAATATGATAAGGAGAGAAACAGTCAAGAAATCAGAACTGCAATTTCATACACAATATATCTTAGTCGCACGGCATAACCCCGAAGCCTCAAATGAAATGCTATAAGATAGGTAACATAGAATTGGAACAACTTTATATGTCAACTGGTCCAAGCTGCCATCCTCACATAGAAAGCAGGTTTAAAAAAAAAAAGTATCATCTTTACGTTGCTCAACGTTATTACATATCCTGACGACGTGCATTTAATTTCCTTTTATCTGTTTCAGATTTCGTCCACCAGGGCGTGACAGTTTTCGCTGCACACTTCAAAACGCTGTAGCACCCCTTTTCTCCTTCAGCGTCTTTCCGCTGGCAATTGTCCAATGAGGTTTCGTACTGATTGGACCCAAACAGATTCAAAGAAATGGCGATTCCGTGTATGCCAATTGCACAAAAAGCTTTAAGAGTGAATGTCTGGAAAATGTCTGTGAAAAAAATATATATAAAAAAAATGCAAAGTCAGTTCCAGTTTCTTTTTTTTCCTTTTTTTTATAGTCGCCCATATTATAGAACGAAATATCGATTGAGTTTAGAGCTGGGCTGAAATGTTACAGAGGCTAAAGGTCGACACTGTATCTGGTGGATGCAATGCTTAATTTGAAATGCTGGAGATAAGAATATCGTCCTCGTTTTCGACTCGGCAGTTTGCGACTGTTACTCAAGTGTTCACGTTAGCACACCGCCGCGCCTCAGATGATATAAATCGTTCTAATATGTACTAATTTGTTGACTTCCTCTGGCGCTCAGAAATATTTTAAGGTAATAATATGTTTCTTTCAATATCTCAAAGTTCATGAATATTTTTGTGTTATCATTTGACTTATGGTGGCGATTTGCCGCGTATAATAAGATGTCCAGGCCGGGCCTTATAACTCATCTGCAATATAACCGCATTAGGACATACTTCTAGAATATTTCTAACTAATCCTTTTAAATTCAAATCGATCATGATCTTAAAACAACGTGTATATACAGGGTATTTCACGTAAAAGTGAAAACGTTTTTTTAAATGCAACTTTAAGCAGAGACACGATTCCTTTAGGATTGCGTTTCCCACGGCGGGAGACATGAAGACTCAAGTGCGAGGTGCTCATTACATACGTGAATTATGAATAAAGGTAGGCATTAAACTTGTAGCTTTTGTTTTAGCTAAGATGTTCTAATTAAAGACTTTTAGTCTGTCGTTTATTGAGGTTAATCAGTTAAAAAGACAGTGCAAGAGAAAAAAAAGTTTCTTTTTATAAAGAGCATAAATGGGACACGTATATTTCTTTTTGCAATTCTTTCACAAGAAGAAACAAAATCGCGCCATATCTACGCCGTTAGACGTAATTTAAGTGGAGGTCACGGCCCGCCCTAAGCCCTTCCCACAAAGAAGTTGCCCCGCCCATCCTTACTGGATTGGCTTGGCTGCTCGGCCAAACACGCTGACAAGCCCTTTTCCGACATCCGACGCGTGTAGTCTGGCGCCTGACAACGCCTGCTAGTTGTACGCACAGACGCGCCGCAGCTTCAGGGATCGTCTGCTATTTCACCACCGTCTATCGTCGTCTGCCATGCAAGAAGGACGCGGACATGAACGCTGCTCGTCAGCGTCCGTTTTGCCTTCGTCCGCCTGCTATTTCGCCCCCGTCTAAAAACATTGACAACACTCGCAAGACTCGCCAATGGAAGCGGCGTTTCTAGAGTTCTATCATTCGTGAGCGCAGATGCAATAGAAGCGTCCCTCAGCGTCTGTGGATGTGCGGCAGAAAGCAACCGAAAAAACAAAAAATCGAAAACAAAATCGTATAATTTCAACTTTTATGGTCCTGTTATTTCTTTCGTATAGCATCAGCGAGCAAGGTGAGAAAGCGTCATGTCGCACAATTTAAACCTGACCTAAATTTATTCGCTTTGGCATGCCGAGGGCACTACAAAACTTGAGAGCTACTTGCCTTTCGAAACGAAATGATGGGAACGTACCTGGACTAACTGTATGCGAGCCGAACGCCCGATTGTCTTCAACCAATCGGCTCGCAAATTCTTGTTACCTGCGTAGGTATCTTCTCAGTATTGAGACCAGGGTCGCAATCACGACGTTTGCACGATTCCCAAAGCAGCGGGGCTGCTTTTATGGAAACCAACATCCTTATTCAGCATCAACACACGCAAATAAAGAAATCAAAATTAACTGTTTGGCTCGTTGGCTATACATTGTTAAAAATCAAAAACGCAAACACCACGAAAAGAAGAGGGGACAGGACAGAGAAATCAAGCCATATCGAACAAAGTAGCGAGTGTGGGATGCTAGGATTAGGCCAGTCCAGCTACGAAAACAAGCATAAGCACAGCGCTTCCGACGGCGCATACATGCGACAGTCGTTTGTTGTAAACTATGTCGGTTGATGAGATCTTTCTCCAAACACTTCTGTAAACTCAAAACGACCCCCGCTCATAAAGATTTAACGAGCAAACCGAGCTACGCTCGTTCAGCACTCCGCAGACTCCGGCAGAAATGTTTGGTATGGTTTGAAACCGAAGCAGAAAGGCAATCTCGGGATATTTTTGAAAACAAGAATGACTTTGTTTAGATTATTTGTTTCCCAAACATAAAAAACCCGGTTATACAATTTTACAACCAACCATTCCCACGTCAATGAGCTTTCCAGCCAATGAAAGATGTAAGCACCATGTAAGGATGTGGCAGGTTTAGTGGGTAGCGACCACCACATTCAGCTACTAAATTACGTCTAGGGCGTAATTATTGCCCGGCAAAACCATTTTGTGGTATTTTTTTCCTCCATTAAATATACGTGTTCCCTTAGGAAAAGAAAAGATTGGACGCCAGGCATTGGGCTGCCACGGGAGGGTCGCCAACGAGGCAGTTCAGGGCGAGCTGGGCTGGTCCTCCTTTGAGGCTCGGGAGGCGACCAGCAAAATAACCTACTACGGGCGTCTTCGCCATATGGACAGCTGCAGGTGGGCCAGGAGGTTGTTTATGTACACTCACCTGACGGGGCTGCGGACACGCTGGCAGAAGCGCCTTCATCAACTTGAGCACAAGTATGGCTTTTTTTCTGACCCCGTTGAAGCGTCATCAGAAAGGGAATGGGCGTCAGAGGTTAAGAAGAAAGTCCGTGACAACGAGGCCCAACAATGGCTCCGAGACGCACAAACAAAGTCGACGCTCAAAGTGTATCTGACCCACAAAACAACCATCGCATCGGAAGCACTGCTGTACGACAACAGCCTGGGCAGCCGCTTGTTGTCTGAGGCGCGCGCCGGGGCCCTCCGGACACTAGTTTACAGACGCCGGTTTGATGCTACGGCCACCTCGAGCGCATGTCGGGTCTGCGGAGGCTACGATGAAACGGTGGAGCACGTTGTGCTAGATTGTGCGGGACTTCAGCCGTCCCGGTGCCCACGCCTGCAGAGCCCCTTGGTGCTCGCTGAGGCGTTGGGCTTCACAATTACTGAAATCGGGCGCAACCAAGCAGGCTCTGATGCACAAAGCTCTGCAGCTACGCAGATAAAGGGGCCTTCTAGCGGCCGGCACAGGCTTGTAGTGGCCACTAAACGAAGACTTGAAGATTGGTGGAATAAGATCCACTTCAGGGGGCACTAAGATCTCCTCGCTCCCAGGCTTGGGCACGAACTTAGTTCGCGCTCGCCCGTTTCAAAGGGAACAAGCCGCATCCTCATCATCATCATCATCATCAGTCGTCCCTTTAAGATATAAAAAAAAAATCGACATATAATTATTGCGTACTTAATGTTGGCAATCACTGCAGAGGAAAATCGCAACAAACTCGGCCGATATGCATCCAGAAGCGGAAAAAGTTCAGCTGCCGACGAGGCGCGCAGAGTTCGACGTGTGGTTACGCGCAAGCTGCTGTGAACACGTGCGTAAAACCTTTGAGCCAATGGACCTTTTTCACATACCGACGGCACCAGGTGGTGGCTGCACGAACTAAAAATCGAGGAAGGGACCTACCTGCGCTACCAATCGATAATGGGAGCTACGCTACCAGTTTCTTCGTTCTCTGAGCAGCGGGGCGTGCCCAACGCGACTTCCAAGTGGGGCATCCGTGGCGTCCACTTAAACGTCGTGTTATTCTTTCCGTCACTTTCTTTTTTGCGTAACACAATTATATGTATGCTGCAATTACGTTTTCTACTCGCTGATCCACAGCCTCCTTCCGAATTTCCTCGATTTTTCGTGCAGACTTCCGCCGCTTGGCATCGGGCGCTCGCGCGTGCGCAGAACGCTTCTCGGAAAAGGTCCATTGCAAGTCGGCTCGACACCTGCTACCGCGAGCCGATTCAAAATTAAAGTCATTGAAAGTGTCTCTCACATGCGATAACAGTCGCTTCAGGCTTTATTTTTTTATTTTTTACACAAATGAGACAGATATCTTTGGGCCTCCGATAAGCTTTGACCAGACACCAATCGGCTCGAGGAAGCATGCCGCGAGCCGGTTGAGGATTAGGCCAAACTTTTGGTCACGTGTGGACATCAAATTACGCGTCCTCACAAATCACACTCTGACGCCTCTTCGGCAGTAAAACTGGTTCCGCGGGCCTTAAACTTGTCAAACACAAAGTTGGGGGCGAAGTTCACGGAGTGCACTGATTGGACTATACCAACGATTACTTCGCTTTTTTTGTTCGCCCGCGTCCAATTAACGCGCTCTGCGAACTTTTGGCTCCAACTTTGTGTTTGACGAGTTTAGGGACCCTAGAGTGCTTTATACGAGTAAAGTTTGATTTCCTGCTGTCGTGATTGCCAAACTTCGCGACGCGATAATTCGATGTAGAATATTTTGTTTCTGAAATCTCAACTGAATTAGCCTCCCTAGGCAGCGTCTTGCAAAACTATAATTGAGACAAGCTAACGAATACAGAGGTCTATAGAGTTAATTAGTGATATTTTGTTATTAGGCATCTAATGAGCACTTTCAAAATGCGTATTTTCGGCAGCTGCCGTTGGCAACCTAACCGCGAAGGAATTGTGTCTTTATTTCAAGCTCTCTTTTCTAGAAAAAAAGTGCTGCCATTTTTACGTAAATCTTCCTCTATATCTTTTCTGTTATGCCAGTTAAATACAATTTCACAACGTAGAATAAAATATAATCATTATGTAATAAGAGCGAATACATAAAATGAAATAGCAAACAATGAATTTAATTCCCAGAATAAAAACATGCTACGATGAACAAGAGAAATGAGTAAAGAACTGAAATGAGAAATTGGCATTAGTGAGGAAGGCTTGATTTTTACGAAAAGTTCAATCAATATGTCCCTCTTTCCCCTGTACGACTCATGCTCGAAATAAATAAATAACCCCGAACGAACACAGGCGAACAATTGTGTCCACTTCCGAGTGTGCGGAATGTCTAAATGCGGGATCTTTTTTCGAACGCTTAGGTACAGTACTTTTAGTTGTCATTCTTTTGTGTGCGTGTGTTTATGTGGTCAATTCTTGCCTAAATTGGCTTGGTATAAACCGAGAACATGTTTATCGCATGTATTTCGTCAATGCTGGCGCTACCGCATTAAAGGAACGGCGCTAACAGAAAGCATTTGTTTTGTAACGTTGTAACGATCTCAATAGGATTTCAAAACAGTAACGGGTAACGTACTTGCGTTACTTACATGAAGTAACGGATAACGTAGTTACGTTACTGGTGACATCTTCTTCTCAAGCAATTACAAAAATTACACACAAATATTTTCGCGTTTTCAGGTGTCAATTCATGTAAATCCTTGTTCTCCTGCAGCATAGCTTCAAAATTTTGCCTTTCATGGTGGAACCAAGACAGACGAAATCTAAGTGGAACCGTATAAAAATAAGGCAATAATGTAAAGTTTCTGCATATAGCATAGTGTTCCTTGAACTATGCGTTCGCGCATATACGAAACGTCAAGAAACTAAAGTGGTTTAATTCATATATAAAAAGTAACGCAAAATTAGCTTCCGTTTGTTTTATCGGGAATGTTAACGAATTTATTTTGTTTCGATGTAACGTAGGCGTGTAACGCGCTCGTTTTATTTGCACACGACGTATTTTGAAACTTTTTTCCGAGAAGGCCTGCAACGGGGAATCGCGTCATCCTACGCGAAACCACGTCGCAATGCTCTCTACCTCTAGCGTCCGTAAACTTTTGTACAAAAAAATAGTTTGCTACACGTGGATGTTTTTTTGAAATATCGGCGGGAGGAGGTTCTCAGTTTGCGATGGCTAATTGTAGGAATCTCGGGCTCAAATTTTACATAACTTTTTTTTTCGCTAATGAGGTTAGCATTTTTTTGTTTACTGCTGCCAACGACACAAATTTTCAAAATAGACGACGCCGACTATTTTTTTTCTTAAAGCAGAAACAAAACAAAAAATTACCACTCGGATGTTATTTTATCAAAACAATTATTAAAATAGCTGTTTTTGTTTTTGAGCAGATTATACTTAATACAAAGGGCTTGACTTTAACGGTACTAAATAGTTGTATGACTATATTAAATACGGGTTACAACTAATAAAAACCGGTAGACACGTTTACCGTATTTACTGGAGTAATAGCCGCACTATTTATGAACAAGGCCCTTGCGTCTGCTTTACCGCAGAGCACATATACAGCCAATCATTGCGTTGCGCGTAAATAACATAGCGAATAACTAGATCGAGAACACGATTCTCCATACAAATTCAATTTTCACAGATGGTATCTTCACACGAAGACGTTATCTCTGTCCCGTAAACCGCTGGAATCATGCTGTCGATCGCGGTGATCGGCAATCTGCGTGCTCTACAGGAAAGCGAACCCTCAGGTCTTCTTCATAAACAGTGCGGCTATTATTCGAGTAAATACGGTATGACAGCGAAATGGTGCAACTTCTTAATTGTGGCACACTATTTTAATGCTACTTCGAGTTATAGACAAACGGGTTGAAACGTTTTACAGGAAGGTTCGAAAATGCCCGCCACAAGATATATCATCACTGTTATCAAACTCTGTATTGAATATTTTTTTAAGGCAGCATGGTTACAGTTACAGTATTTCTAAGCATTTCTGTAGGTAGATCCACCTCATCAGTTGATATGACAAGGTGGATGATTAAATTGTTTTTTAAGCTTGAAACTGTAAATTTTATTTATCTCTTCTCCAAACAGTCGGGCGGGGAAGGAAGACACACATTCTGACCCACACCTCGCGTTTAAATATTTACTTAAGCCAGGACGCTGTCTGCATCCTTCATTGGTTCAGATGACTTAAACAAATGGCTGCTAGAATTGAATAATCATTCTTCATTAAAAACTATTTAGGTATTTTTTTATTTACGTTATCTAGTTGGTCAGTTTAAATATTTGTTAAATACTTCCATACAACAACATTTTGGTCGTTTGCGGTCGCTTACATCCAACTATGGAGGAAAAAAACGGAAGGGCCGAATATTTCGTTGAAAATCTGCGAAAATATAGGGCGCAAACCTCAGATGTTGAAAAACGGTACACAGAGAGCATTAGGGAAGGGTGAAATGACTGCCCTTATCTGCCGTGCATTTTGCTTACCGCACCGCACTTACTGCGTTATACATTCCTCAAGTCGAAGTTATTGGATTATTGGAGAGAGGAGGACACACCTCGACAAGTTCATATTTATTGTTGATTGTTTTGTTCATGGAAATGCATTACCTACCTTAAAATAATAAAAAAAGTCAAATTAAGATTTAATGCACCACAACAAAATATGCATTCTTGAGTGCTGGAAAGTTTCTCTGATGATTATTTGTCCTTTCGATGAGATGATGCGTACAAAGATGCAAGAAGCGTTTTGATCTCGATATCATAGAAAAGCATAATTACCCTCAGATATTTTGAGTCGACGATAAAAGGCGAGGTGGGTGATGCATTCAGCTGGCTGGGGGCCGCCCTAAGTGACCTTGTTTGTTCAGTACCCAATCGTCAAATATTGCGGGGCTCATGGTCAGTTAGTGTCGCTTGTACGCAATCCGGCTTCGATCTTCCGCAAAAAGAGACCGCAAAAAGAAGAAACATACACAGAATCCCAGATGAGAGGTTGAATGTCAGACTACATGAAAGCATCAGTGTTTGACTCACCGGGAGGAAACGGCGGGGTTCCCTTGATTCAGCCTACTACTCGACATTTCATGGCTCTCATTTTCTCAGAATCGCCGTACAGTTAACAGTGCCCAATCCTTGCTCACGCTTCAAAGTATTGCAATAACTACTAGGCGGGAAATGCACTTGGGCCCACATCTGGTCGGTTTCAGTACATGATAAACTATCAGTTATATATATTGTTTTTACCTACTCTCTCAGAAAAAAAGAGTATAATCTCACACCCCTTGTCCCGCTTACGACAACCCAAAACTTCAGTTGGACGTGCAGCGGGCTGACATCCAACCGGCGGCACCAACTTTCACGAGCGGCTTGGTAGCCGAGTGGTACAACTTATTAAAATAGCTAATGTATTTGTTACTGAACACAAATAAGTAGTCAGGGTTTTCTTGGCACCACTGCAAAACCTCAGTGTTTTTTGTAGTGTTTGATACGTACTTTAGCTGTTTAATGAGGTACATGTCAATGTTCTCAAGCCCCTCGTAAAAATTGGGGCGTCTGTTCGACGTCAGGGCGATGTACGCCGAACTGAAGTTTCGGAGTGTCGTGTATGGGACAAGGGCTGTAAGAATATACCTTTTTTTTCTGACAGTGTACTCACTTCCATGCTTGACCTATTCTATGCACATAGTATGTTGTCTCCGTTGCTCCATTGTTCTAATCTGTATATATCTTTTATTTTATTAATGAAGAGAATAACATTGACACGTCCTAGTTTGGTTGTGCTGGAAAAAACGAGCGGGAAACACAAAATGTGTCAAGCTACCATACACATGAATTGCGAGGTTGATGATAGCCTACATATCAGCCCCAAGCCCTAACACACATAGAGAGAATGCGGAACCCAAACCCTCTACCTCAATAAATTCGGTGTCCCCGGTCTTTGTCGGCATGATCAAGGTAGTACAGACTTTGTATTTCATAAACAAACCCTTCGAATGCGAGAATCATTTATTTGAAAAACAGTGAGTACCAACTCTTAACTGTCTCCAAACACCTGCTCCGCTTCGCTAAGAAAAATGTGAAAGATTTTTGTCTAAATATATATCAAGTCCCAAGCGTATCCGCTACTACGGATCCTGTCCCTGAGTGGTCAGGCATTCTTGACGTTCTCTCAAAAATTCCAGAGTTTTAACATGCTAGCGGTAAGTGTTGGTGAGGTATTTTTATGCTACAACTGTTAGGTTATGATTATAATGCAATTCAATGCAAAGGTGCAAGCGAGCTGGACAAGAATGGCAAAACATAAACTCTGGAGAAGGAGAACAAGAGGTACAAAGGACAAGCACTAATCTCCAAACACAGCTAGGTGACTCATGCGCAATCAAAAAGTTTTTTTTTGCTAAGTTATCATGCATTAGACAAAGAAAAAAGAACACCGCTGGTTCTAAATTATATGCATGTCGGTAGTATCCTTGCACTTTGTTTTATCAAATGTTCTCCATTGAGCCAAAATGTTTTCTACAACTTCAACCTGGTGTAACGGTCTAGTCGTACACCGGAGCTTGGCGGTTGTTTATAAAAATTAAGCTTATAAACACATTCTGTGTCGAATACATCTCTGGCTATAATTGTTTCATTTGGTATTTTATCTAAAGAGACCTAGTGTACAAGTAAATGAGAAATACTTTTTTGTCACCATTGGCATTTGGTAACCACACAAATGTACCGCGGACATTATCGACAACGGCCCTCTCTTCACGGAGATAGGTTCATAATTCTACACTCGTGGTGAATGCGCATGTAGTCAAAAGTTTTTACGGTGGAGCGTCCAACGTGTTTTAAATTCTGCATCAATTTCTGCGTGAGGGTTAGAATACGCGCGACCTGGCTCATTTTTGCATTTTTGAATATTCGCGTCTGAAGCACAAATATCAGCAACTAGGCAACGCATTGATATATAACAATAAACTAAAAATGGTATAATATAGTAAATATCAATAAAAAAACATTATGTTTTGATTGAAAAATGTTCTCTACCTAAAGAAATTGATCCAGTTGTCAAGTGACGAAAGTACCTGTTTCACAAGGTGGACATTTTTTATTTACTTCACCTCAAATCAAAGCGCAGTACTGAAGCACAAAAAAGACATACACAACGACTCCAAAACCTGAAGCCTATCTTGGATTATATGCATTTCATTGAATTAGGCGGCGATGACGCATGCAAATAAAAATCATGAACGCAATGACTTTACGGTTTTGGTGCTGCTCGATGAGTCTTAGCACCTCCTTGCGTCGGCTGCGCTACGAACCATGGGCTTACAATTACATAAAGCACGGTCTGCCAACTAATCAGGTATTTAAGATAACAGTTATGTCGAGCTTACCCTTAATATAAAAAATACTTTCTCAAATCGATATTATTATAATCACCGAGCACGTGCGTTAAAAAATAAAATAGGAAAATAATACCTGAGGGTTTCCTGATTAAAAAAAAAGTTAAGGAACTGATTCAAACTCTGGCAACACAGATGCTTCGCGTGAATTGAAAACTGGAAAGTCTTCAGAGTTTTATATTAACAATGAGGTGTAAAAAAGTAGAGAGCTGGACAAGTCGGTGGAAGTTAAACATGGCATAGGCGTAAGAGCGCGTAACCACTAGGACTAAAAAAGGCTTCTTCATGGAGTGTGACTGTTAACAAATTCATCCACAACACTCCTATGAATGTAACACCGAATGGAAATTACATAAATTAGTGCCCGATTAGAAAAAAAGTAATTTGTATCGTAAACAAGTTTTTATTTCTCCCGTGTTAATTTGGTTCAACTACATACTACACTACCGTCTTAAAGTCTCAAAAGATATTTAAAAAAAAGCAAAAACGTATCCTCAGTATTTGGGTCAAGCGGGATATGACAAGCGTAAAATAGGAGAGGGTCCTACCGGCCGACCCGTGCAACTACAGGACACTTTTGAGATTGGCTCGTTAATTTAAATAATAATTATATTAAGAATATTATAAAACATTTATTTTTGAAGGATGACTATATCCGTGGCAAAACACAGGATCGTCAGAGCCGTCAAAGGCTTGTGGAACTGACCCGAAGCTCCGGTAGTATCGGGGAAATAATTGAAAATAAAGGATGAAACACCAGTTGAGTTATTATGGCTGCAGAGCAAAGTCAGTTAAATCTTCAAACTGCCGAAATAAAAAAGGAACACAAGTTTTCAGTCATGATTAAAAAGGAAAAAAAAAAGAAAACGCAAAAGAAGTCACATATCGTAGTCAAATATTGCTCGGTCCCACTTTTAAAAATACTCTAGTTGAAGCCCGATCCTTTAAGTATATATAAGGAACAAGTATAAACATATAAGTAATAGTTATGAAGATGAGAATAAATAATATCTTATTGAACATCGTTTTATATCTAAGATGCAAATAGAAATAATAATAAACATAACATATTGACTTGAGATCAAAATATTACAAATATACTATCGGCCCACCAAAGCAGCATTTCTGTTCAACAGGCCAGGCAAACAACAAAAATGCACCTGTATGCACAATCAATAAAAAAAAAGAATCTGACGGTTGAAGTGCACAGGTGAATGGCAAACAAAGTTAACATTTCCCGAGACTGGTGGTTGAGGTGCTTAGGAGACAACTACGACACATAGACATGGCAATTGTATCACATATCTATGTTTTGCATTATCCCCTGAGCAACATTCGGGTACTGTTCACCATGCTTGGTGTCGTTCTCCAGCGGAACAGCACAGACATACTTTTTCTGTGTTCAGTATATCTCAGTATGTGCCGCGCGGCTCCAGCAACAAGGTCTCTTTTCCGGCCACAGCGAAAACCCTGGAAAAACGAGAAAGGAAGCGCACTCACCTATTGCCGGCGTGTAGATGTTGAGGTAGAGGCAGTCCTCGCTCTGACGCTGCAGATGCGGCAGCAGCCGACGGAGGTACTCTAGCCTGCCGACCGGCATCCGCTTCAGGGCGTCGCTCTCATTGCGTATGTCCGGGAACCTCCTGCGGACACACGGGCGCCGGACGGTCCGCCATCCGGACACCGCGCCAGTGCACGGGCGTACCGGGAGGCATAAACCTCATTGCACCCGTGGGAGGCGTCGCGTACGGCACGCCCAGGAACACTTCGACGGGCTGCAGGTGCCTTCCGTTGGGCGTCTCGATGTAGCCCTTGAGCGCACCGTACTTGGTCGTCACCGTTCGTGAGCTAAGCCTCGTGAACTCGGCCGACACGCCGCACTGACCGACGATGGACGAGAGGAGCAGCAGGAGAATCGGACGTGGCCGGTGGACCGACCGGAATCCCACCGGTCTGGATAACGTGGCCCTTCGCACGGGCATCGCGGCGCAGGGAGGGCAGCGGTTGATGAAGCATCCATCCATACTGCGGTCAGGTCCTGCAGCGCTGGTCGTAGCACATTCCTTGCGGTTTGTTGGCCGTGCCTTTACAACGGCCTCCGAGAAGCTGAAGAGGTAGCCTCGTCGCTTCTTTTGGTCGGAGGCATCATCAAGCATCAGTGACTGATGTGTTAGTTATGTTTTTGCCTGTGAGGTTATATGCTAGCTTTGCTTATACTTGCTGAGCGTGTTAATAGAGCGAGAAATTGCGAATGCCTCCTAGGTAAGGTACGAAACGTCTACTGAGAATTTCAGAGCGCTGCTGAGAATCTTTGCTAAATTTTAGCGTGTCGTTGCCCGTATTTTTTATATGTTTGCCCTCTTCCACTAGTGCCGCGGAATATGTTTGTGTGAAGGATGATTTTTTTATATTTCGGCGGCACGCACTTCGTTACTCACGTTTGTCTTCCGTGTTATGCACTAACGGGAATCAAGCGAGTCCACGTACTGGAAGAGCTCTGAAGCAAATTTACCAAAACACACGTCGTGCTTCCGCTCCGTTCGTTCAATTTCATAAAAAAAGACCTGACCTCTTGATGGCTTAACTTTACGCGGGCAGCAAATTGTCCTCCACTAACGAGTTGTTTACGGAGCCGCACTACGAGTCTCCCTATCCTGCGGTTCCAGCACAAAACATGAAAAGCGCTTTTATCTAAAGAACGGACTAAGTACACGATGGATGGAAGCCTGTTCACCTCCGCTCTCCAGAAACGAGGGCACCAGCTTTAACAAGGCGCACCCACAGTGTGATACACTAGGGCTCAAAGCCCTCTTAACACTGCACGCAAAGCCAGCAGAACGGAATCCAAACACGCCGGTTAACCGATTGTGGCAAACTCCCGGTTCCTTACGTTTGCGACACCTCCTCCAGGCACGAACTCACTCTAAAGTTCGTTCACTTATCCAACGTTGCTTTAGAGACGAAACAAAAGCCAGCTCCCACACTTTCCGACGCACTTAAGACGATTGATCGGCGCTTCAGCGGTCAGCACAGCATCGCGGAAGTTGGAGCAGCGGACGACGCATCCCAAAGAACACACAGGATGTTCACACACACGCACGCACACACACACACATAAACACACACGGTGTTGAAATAATGCTGCTTGTTTCTTTTCAACACAGTAGTCGTCTCAGAAAGGAACAGTCCCCCAACGTGCCGAATGAAACCTTGGGAAAAGGAGTCTCCACCACACGAAGAATAAGACGCTTCTGCCGCTGACGGTGAAGAATCCCAAAGAAGAGAAATAAAATGGAAACACTCGGTCTGAAACGCAGCGGGACTCGGAACCCCGTTCTTGCGCCGGAGCCCAAACCCCGAATGAGGCCGAGCGGCGGACACCAGGGTGCGCTGCGCTACCAGCGGTGCCGCCGACGCTGCCGCCGCCGACGCCGCGTTGCAGGCTCATTTCCTCCTCCGTTTCCCCGCAGGACCTTTCTCGTCTCTTTCCGCCTCCATCCCCATCCTCTCGGTGCCCAGGGGCAGGCAGCTGCGCCTGCGCGCCCGGTTTTCGGTGAGGGCGGATCGGAGGGGAGTGGTGGGGGACGAGCCCACTGTCGGGAGCCCGGGGTTAGAGCGGTTGGCCAGGTCTTCATTGGAAGCGACCTGGGCCCCGTCCTTCGAGGGGTTCCACCGAACCGACCCCTGCGGTGTGACGTGATGGGGCAGCCGTGACGGCTACGGTGGCCCGACGCGCGTCGAGCGGTCCATCGGGCATTTCACTGCTGCCATCCGTTCGCGTCGTTGTCAATGCATTGGTTTCGGTTTGGTTATTATCTGTGGACGTCGTCTGGAAGCGCGTTTGAGCGGATTCCTAGCATCGCATTAGATGAATCGACTAGCAAGGGGAGGACCAGCGAAAAACGTAATGCAGAATTTGCTATGTCACCGACCGGACACTAGTGACTGACAAAACACGAGTGCTGCGTTAGTCAGAACACGATTCACAGATATCAGCCAGCACTTGTGTCCACGGTGTGCTTCACACTCGCTTCGCTTGGATGAGAAAAACAAAAAGCCACCGCCCTTGTTACCTAGGAGTGGCTAAAGCTTTCACATACGTTTTTATTTTATTTCAATACATTTAAGGCCCGGGGGCTTTACAGAAGGAGTGGGAATACATAGAATACATAGAGTACATAATATAAAAAAGATAAAAATGAAACAAAAATATTCCAACAAAGTTTTAACAAATGCGCGATCTTAAGAAAGTAATTTGTAAGTAAGTTGTAATGATAGAGGTAGGTAGGTGGTCGCATTCAGTAGTAGTTCTTGGAATGAAAGATTAAAGAAACGGGTTAGTCCGACAGTAAGAAACTCCAACCTTATAAGAATAGTCAGTGCGTGATTTTATATAGGCAGGCTCGGAAAGAAGTTGGCTATATAGAATCTGACTATGATGATGCATTTTATGTAAAAGAGCTAGACGTGACAATTTTGGGCGTAAAGGAACTTGAGGAAGGCGTAGGGTTGCTTTCATTGATGATATACTGGAGATACTAGAGTAATTAAACAAAATAGACCGCGCGCTACAATTCTGTACGGATTCTAAGGTATTAATAAGGTATTCGAGGCTTGGATCGAACGCTCAATTTTCGAATTCAAGTTTTGAACGGACCAGGGTTTTATAGGAAAGTAGCTTCAAAGATGAATGGACCACTTAGAAGTTACCACGTAAACAACCAAGCATGGCGGTTAGTGTTGTTGATACTGAAATAATATGAGCTTCCCGAGAGAGGTTAGCTGTGGTATGAAAACCTAGGGATTTGCACGATGTAACTTGTTCTAGTACAGGACTTGTCATACAATACTAGCAAGCGTCTACCATTCGCAGTCTGCTATGAAATTCTGATTGATTTACATTTATTAGTATGTGGACGCAAATTGAAAGTCTTATGCCAACAGGAGATTTTGTTAAGGTCAGACTGAAGATTGTTTGTCTGAAAAGCAAACGAGATGAACTCGAAAAATGGCACAATCATCAGCAAACAACTTAATGAATAAATCAATAGTGTTAGATAGATCGTTTATCTAAGTAAGAAACAAGCGGGGGCCGAGAACTGAGCCTTGAGGCACAGCTGAACTACCAGGAGAAGGTGACGATTCGAAGTCATTAGCTGATTACGAGCTCGGACTTAATAAAAGAAAACTCTCAATCCATGCACTGATGTTACGATCGATGTTTAATTTGGTTCACTTCGAGCATAGTAGGTTCAGGAGAAACCAGGTCCAAAGCTTTGGAAAAGCCTAGAAGAATGCAGTCAATATAAAATTCGTTGTTGACAGTGTTTCACACGAGATTGCTTTACAAAATCCGTGCTGACATGATGAGAAAAATGAATTATCTTGTAGAAAACGAACCAAGTCAGAGTAAATGATGCGCTCAAAAAGTTTCAAGAAACACTATTTATTGAAATAGGTCTATAATTTAGTGCAGATTATGAATCACCCTACTTAAACAACGGCACCACCTTGCCCGACTTCCAATCATCAGATACAATGCATAATGCAAGTGATTGAGCAAAAACCTGAGACAGAATTACAGTTGAGTATACTTCTGTACTTATTCAAACATTTTGAGGTACCACAATTAATTCCTGACGACGAAGAGTGTTCTAAATGCTTAGTCACGTGCAACACCAACACTGTAATTTAGCACAGGATCCATGGGTGGCAAGTCCAAATCCGCAATACCAGGAAGAGAAAGGGATGACTATGCACAAAACAGACTTTCAAAAGACTTGATTTAAAGCTGCACAGCATTCGGGATGCGGAATAATCTCACCGCTGGAATAATTTAAATATATTTCATTTTGTGAAAAACTGCCGATAACACTCCAGAACCTTTTTCTGTACTCTGTTTCAGTAACGAAGGTGGAGTGAAATGACAAAAAAACGTTTCGAGCTTCGTTGATTGCGTATTTGAACATGAAGAATTCATGACGTTAGGCACACCAGTGATCATTCGAATTAGTTTCGCTCCGCGAAATAACCGTTTATCTTATTTGATAAAGGCATCAGCGAAGCGTCGAACCAAGGAGAATGATGTTTGCAAGGAATGGAGCAGGAGCGTGAGGGAACATATCGACTAACTAAATCATTGACGTTGTTCTTGAAAGAGACCAATTCGTTTTACAGTGCGATAGGGAAAATCCGGGATGTAGTCATCAATTTGTAGTTTTCGAGTTGATTACTGATTCACAAAAATTCAGCTTTGCCGTAGCCCTTAATATACTTAGCTCTATGTGCAGAACGCTTAACGACTCCCCTAAGAGCAAAAAGTATAAAACAGCGGTTGCTTAGTCTGTTCAAATTATTTAGTGAATAAACTAACCTGGGAGAAGTAGTGAATAATCACCGATCTCTGTGTCTATTTGCTGGATCGCGTTTGACCAGCTACGCCTACGGACGGGAATGCTGCCACAGTCAGTCATCTTTTTGGTAGTTTTATTATATCTAGCCATCACAGGGGTAATATGGCAGACAGCGCTGTGGCGGTAGGCTGCCATAAATATAGCCGTGGGTCTAGCACACTATACCGTGGGTGATATTTCGTGCTTGATTGAAGTTGTTCGACGAAGCAGATTCTTTGAACCCGGCGTGAACGGTAGCCCCATATTCGAGGACCCTGCGAAAAACTCCACGAACGAGAGCGCAGCACCAGGAGAAAGCAGCGCAGCTCGCATCGAAAGCAGACGCCGTACTGGGAGTGGGCCCTCCGCGGCTCGACATCGTTGACAGGTGGTGGTGCGATTTCGTTGATGGTGAAGTCTTGTGCTTTCGAACGCTTGGACTTGTGCTCTTGAATGCAAGATATGCATTGGATGTGCTCGCAATCATTTGGTGAATTCTCGCGATTGTATACATTCCCGGGGTGTCTCCAAAACTTGTGTGGCGATGTGCCCGTGAGTAATTGATATATTGTTTGTATCATATATTCGCCTGCGACGTTTTAAATCAAAAGCATTTAAATGAAATGAATTTATATCCTTTCCTGATCATACTGTTCAAACCCAGAGGCCCAGAGCGTACTCCGCTCGACCGAGAAAGCGCCTGCCCACCGCTAAAATTCTCCGGGGACAGCGAGGCTTGACGCGCTTGACGAGCCTGCTGTTGTTACAAGGCGTGCCAGCAGATGTTCACGGCCTATCGATTACGGGAGCCCCATTGCGGAAGGCGCACTAGTGGTATAAGACATAAGAAAAGCCGTAGATACGCAAACGCGTGTGTGCGCCCCGCCATTGCCCAAATTTGCTTTCGATGCGAGCTGTGCTGCTTTTCCCCGGTGTTGCGATTTCGTGAAACTTTCGCCGGGTCCTCAAAGATCGGGCTACCGTTCACGCAGGGTTGCAAAAATATGTTTCGTCAAACAATTTCAATCAAGCACGAAATACCACCCACGGCTATTTTTATAGCCGCCTGCCACCCCAACAGCCACAAAGTTTCTGCCATGGATGAATAATAGTGGCCGCACCTGGTGTACCAGCTGTAGCCTATCTAACGGGCGGTAGATTGCGAAACCATACTACAATGGTTTGGCTAGAGGTAATATAACTCTACCAAAAAGATGGCCACCAGTGGCCACATTCGCGGAGCGGGTAAACGCGATCCAGCGAATAGACATACATATCAGTGTCAATAATAGATCAAGTTTACTAGCACACGATGATGAAGTACAGGATGGTTGAGTTATTAACTGGGTGAGATTAATATCAGAGCATAGGTTTACGAATGCTGAGGCTTCACTTGATAAATAAAAAATTGTCTGTAATGAACCAGACCAACTTATCACAGCAAGTTGAAATCCCCTAATAAAAGATAGCATTCCCGGCAATGAGGGACATGGTCCACTTGCGCCCTCTAGCTACAGATTCCGGTGCCCTGTTGAAATATCTATGAAAAAATTCGTTTTCTCGCCATAAAGTAAAAATGAGGGTGCAGTTATCAAAGCGCCTCCAGACATTGGTTCTTGATGGCCGTTGACACCACCTCAAGACAATAAGATATCTTAAAAAGAGTGAAAAGTGATTCAATACGCGATTGAAATTCTACTCAGTTTGTATGGGAAAGCTTGCAAGAGAGACAAACTTTGCGGTATAAAATTCATCTAGGCAGACCCCCAAAAAGTAAGCTTTGATTAAGAAGGCCGGGACTATGCCCGACTGACTTAGCAAGGCAAATTCTCGGTAGTACCATTCAGAAAAGTTCCTGAACGTATTTTGCGCGACACACCTCCACACAAGCCGCACCGAGGGACCACACACATGGCATGAGAAAAATTAATGCCCCTCACGCTGTCTGCGGTGCGGCGCAGCGTCGTGCCACAGTTTGCAACTTGTTCCTTGCTAGCTAACTGAGGTGCGTGATATAAGTGTCGCATTGCTCACGAGTAAATGTTCAAAAATTGCTTCGTGTATTTATCGTTCTCAATTGGGGCTCGTAATGGGAACGAACCAGTCGTATGAAACTTTTCCGGCGCGTCCGCGCGACCCGTTTCTACGAAACGTCTGCCAGATGAAACTGTGTAGACTTCTGCCTTAGTTCATTCTTTCTTCGGCACGTGTGAGAGGCAGCGTTTACGGATATATCAAGGTATTGTTCCGGTCATGTAGAGTTTTGGCAGCCAGGATTTCTTTTGAATACAGTATTTAAGCGATGTATCTAGCAAAAAGTTGTATGGAGATCTCGGTGACGTCGTTGTTCCTGTACCTTTGTGTAAAACCTTGTATTGTGCAGGCCCAGGACAATATATCATAAAACATGTTAAGAAAATGCTCGTTTCGACTGCTGTTAATTCATTATTTTTTTCAAATTACACAGCGGAAACTTAATCGTAAAGGCCTGGGTGAAGGAAAAGGGACTGTTTGTCCTGTGGCGCGACTACTTTATTTTGTGTCAAAACCCCAAGACGTTTGATGTGTATCCCTGGAGTGTTTAGATAGCGTCTCTTTCTGGGACGTCTTCCAACGCACCCTGAAAAACATTTTCCGTTAGACAGGCATGGAATTAGATACCTTCCCGTTCAAAACAAGGACGGCGTGCCCTTTGATATGACTGGGTTACTAGGCCTGCATAGTTTTCTGGAGGTCTCCGATGGCTTCGCGCCATGCCGATATTGACGCACGCAAGGCTCGGCAATATTTCGGCAGGAGTATATCCTCGATTGTTGAAGTACACAAGGCACATAGCTGCGTGCCAGAGTGAATTCAACGTGTGGAGACTGTTATGCATTTATGACGATTTTAACTCGTATCCCTGGCCCAAAAGACGGCTGGTAGCTTTTAACACTGCCATTTCTGCATTTATTTTTTAATTTTTTTACCTTTGACGTGTATGTACTATCTTGTAAAAACGGTAAAACAAAAAGTGTGGCGCAGCTGTTACCACGCTGGCCTTGCATCCCACTGTTCAGGGTTAGAGCCAACTTAAGATCTTAATTCCATATGTTCATCGTTGTGTTATTGTGGACCATCGAGTTGTAGACAAAACTGTAACTTTTTTTTGTGTTTTCATGCTTTCTTCATATATATGTATGCCGATCCGAAAGTGAAAACCACTTTTTGTATTTAAATAGGTTTTGTGTCTCAGCACAGAAGATTTATAACTTGTGTCAACATATTTTGCATTACATTTTCTCCCATTCTTGCAAAGCAGCACGAAGTTACTTTTCGCAATTATTGTAGGGTGTGTTTTACTTGTTTTACTTGTCGCAAATACTGTAGGGTGTCTTTTCATGGGTTCGTTTCCGCGTTTTATATATTTTTAAATATCGGGGAGTAAAAATCGGGCGCAATTTACCCATAAATCCTGGAGAAATCGAGCTTTTCAAGGAGTCAAACTGGATTTCGGTGCTTGAAAGATTTTATTTAGAAAAGGTCAGTAGTTTCAAATATAATTGGCTATGGCACATCGGTTTCAATGCGCGATTATTTTAATTTGCACGTAAAACTTAAAAAAAATGTTTACAGATAATACGCACAAACATAGTGTTGGCGGTCACATAATATTTCTTGTTTCTTTCATTTTTATTTTTACTTATACATGATGTCTATATGAATGTCTAAAGGCCCGGATCCGGCACCACTTTTAAGCATTTCACCCTCACCGGGCTCCGCAACCTTCGTTTCCTCACAAATGGCTTGAGGTCAAAGTCGCGGGAGAGAAATTAAAATACGTTAGAAAACGAATAATTGAATTTTCTCTTGAAGTAGCGCAGGTTATTTTCTATCTGAAAACATTATCGGCGCGATATTTATTAGTCAATTTATCGCGGAATAGAGTCATGCTAACAGATCACTGGGTTTGTACTTAGCCTCCACGGACTTTCTTCTAACTTCCAGCAGCATTTAAAGCTCGTTTGGATGCGAATATGCGTCGGCGGTCACGCATATTAGAAAACACTTCTGATCTTCGAACTTGTAACTTTGATTACACAAGTAAAAGTGATCCTAGAGTGTATCCTAATTTCCAAACTTTCAGCTGCTTTCTACCGCCATAGGAAGTTTGTTTAAGTGGAGAAATCGGTTTCAATAAGTTTAATAAAACTCTTTCGGCATAGAAAAACGGGAAATATCGGGTATTGCCGAAAAAACGATGGACCTTGGGTATGGATCATGGTGTTTGGGCTGCCTTTCCACTGTTCTATCGTTTAAAAGCTATATTGGTGGTTCAGCTATCATTAAAAATAAGTCAGCATGCACTAAAGTTAAAAACAAAACAAAAACAAAACAAGCGCTATAATATGTTTTTGTTTTTTTTCGGTTCGCGTTGGCAAAGTTGACAATATACACCGATCCGCGTTCAAATATGTGCAAGCCACATATCTATATGTGACTTGCACAATACGTCTTCTATGCTCCTGAAGCCTCCCTGTAACGCAGTGGAAGGTGCGGTGTCACGCGTCAACGGGCGTGTGTGCCTCGTGTTACTTTAGCATGGAATGACTGCAAAGTCTGTGCAAGTGCGAGCGGATAAAATTCACTGCCTTCAATGGAGCAGTCGCAGCACGAGCGCTCGTGCATCCGTTGAAAATCAATCTAAAGCCACTAGCGCACGTTTGTAGAATTCGCGGCTAACAATAGTCCATGCTAACGTGAGATGATGAATAATGACTTATAATAATACATTAAAGGCTACGCTGTCACGCGCCCAGGCCGTACTTCAACATAAAATGTAGCATTTTTATTGTTTTCTATTGAGCCATATATCTAAATGCAAATAATTAACATTCCTTATTAAAAGTGCTGAAGGGGTCTTAATTGTACATTCGTTTTACTATTATTTTAAGGTCACTTGTTGCCTAGACAGGTGGTTTTCTCTTAGCACAAAGCCCACCTGGTTTGATTTTTTTTAAAGACTCAAATCAGTCGGGCGCCATTCAAACCGTTTAGTTATGCTGGGCGTTTCTGAATAAAGGTTGTAGACATATTTCTTTAACGATAACAAAGCTATTCGTTATTTATGCTCAAGCCAGTTCTCTTATTTATACAGCTGCGTAGCCTTGTTCACTAAGGGGTCCAGAAGATTTCTCGCTTTACCATTCCCTTCTTATAAATGAAATACACTACTTCGCGATGTTTCGGTCTACCTCGGTTGCATAGCCGTATTTGTAAAAATAAAAACATCTTCACCATGGTCATGCCTAATTGTTTTCTAAACCAGTGCAGTGAACTTTTACGTGCTTATGTTTTATCGCTATTGTACCGCCGACGGTATAACACCGCTGAATCGCGCCTCGTGCGGTCAACTTGAAGACTTAGAGCATGCCTTCTGGGCGTGAACAACTTACGAGAGCCAGAGAAAGGCACTAATGGATACGTTTCGCAATGTTGACATCAACGCCAACACATCTCAAAGACTCGTGTTCCTGAGAAGTTCATGAACCAATTGGTCCACGGCACTTTAACCGGTGCTGCAAATGACGGACGTGGCGGGACTATTATCTAGACTAAATGATGGGTTTGGTCCGGTTTTCTGCTCCGGTTTGCGTTCGGTTCGACAGCGTGGTAAAAACGTCAAGTTGCCTCTCTTTGATATTATGACGACTGCACCACTATGTTCTTTCAGCTGATATTCAACTGCTAAATAATTTCCGGAAAAAGATCACAATTCAGCCATAACAACGAACAACTCGACTATTGAATTTTTATTAAACCAACAAATATAGCGATGCCAGACGCAAGGGATGAGGTTCTGTACAATTGCTGAACACCGGTAAAGGCTTCAAGGGATGGCTTAAGACCTCGAAGAAATAACCAAAATGGATATATTAGAACAATGAATCGACAAACAAGAGCCTTGAAGGATAAAAACAAACCAATAAAACAGGGCAAACAATGACTTATCCAATATAAAGCTACGTTGGTTCTGTCTAGGTCTCCTAATTTAATATTTTATGCTTACACGCATGCGTTATCGGGTGCGCTCAATCCATTTCGCTCCTCAATATTCATTTCTGTTTTCGGTCTAAAGCACACGGAAGAAACGCAGCGAAGTCAGCTTTGGGGGGGGGGGGACAGAAAATGAGAAGGATGAACGGTGGGAGGAGGACAATGCACATTGCGAGAGCCAAATGCGCACAAAAAGCGTAGCCCTACGACTGAATACCCTCAGCGATTGATTTTCAACGCTTTTCTTTCAGTATTTGCCTTACGTGGTTAGACACAACTGAGGAATACGCCAAAGAAATGAAATTGGTTTCTTAAAGATGTTTTGATATTTTTCGCGCCTTCTTTTCTCCTTCTGTTTTCTTCCACGATGTTAGCGCTTATTGTGCGCGATTAGCGGAAATTTTAGAACAAGGCTCTTAGGCGCCCGTTTCCGCGTTGAGCGGCGTCGGCGTCACCGTTGCCGTCGGCGTAACCGCGCGCGTTGCACTATGGGACGTCAGAGTTTCCCCGCTAAATTTAGCGGTGAAACTGAATTGATGTTGATATCATGTGACGACAGTATTACCACTAAAGTTAGCGGGGAAACCGAACGCGCAGTTTTGCATTATGGGAAGTCGGACCTACACAGCAATTCAGTTTTCCCGCTAAATTTAATGGGGAATCGAATTGGTGTTGAGATCACGTGACGTCAATTTCGCCTCTAAATCTATCGGGCAAAATGAGCTTGCTCATAAGTGACGTGACACGCAGTCATGTGACGTCATTTTCCCCGGTAAATATAGCCGTGAAATTGAATAGTTGTTGAGATTACGTGGCGTCAACTTTCCAGCTAAATTGAACGGGGAAGTTGAGGGAGGAGGGCAGGGTATGGATGAGGACGGGAGGATACGCAGGAGGAGAATAGTGTGGAGGAGGTGGGCACGAAGAAGGAAAATGACAGGAAGGAGAGGAGGGTGCAGAACCAACATGTAAGGAGAGTGATCTATATTTGTTCATTTATCTATATCTCTTTCTCAAATTGCTAGGCACGGTAAATTGCAAAATCAAGATATTTCAAGAGCTGCCCTCTAATTTTCCTCTTACAGAGATTTGTATACGTATTTCAGTTTTTTTCTTTCTTCTTTTAGCGCTTCAACACTTTTCGCACATGGCGCAGTACGTGGCCGCAGAAGCTGACGCACGGCGCAAGAAGGAGAGGACCCCGACGGACCGTTGGACCGTAGCTGGACGGTGAGGGGAGGGACGGAAAAGTAGGGCGAGATTATGATCGACGTGCGAACCTGCGCCTTGAAAAGGCTTGAATGTCGATACACCATGTGTCGCTGAAATTTGGAACTAATCCGCCGTGTCCCCGAAAGTTCGTCTTAGTGAAAGTGGATACCTTACAACAATTTTATTTAACAGATCGTGCAGTTGAGCGCAAAACTTTGAAAGAGCATTAGATGGCTGATAGCAAGCCCAGAAAATTGTGTCACGGTGGTTTAAACAAATGCCCACGCACACCAAAACTAAAAAGGAAGTTTAGCGCGCTGAACTCATTTTTGTTTCGCTAAGGAGCGTCTAGACCTAAACTTAGTATTTACTTATAAAAATCATCCAATAAACATTTTACACGTTAAGAGTCCATCAATCTGCGGGCGTACGGGCTTGATTCCGTCTTTTGCAATGAGTCAGTATTCTGCAAAGGCGGACAACGTCTTACCATGTGCGGTGAGTTGTTTTCAAACGCAGAAAAATGGTTAAGTTTTCTAAAGCTGTTAGTGCAGATCCTTGATTTCTACAGAAATTATGCCGGAGACAAACAAATGCAAACATATTTTCACGGTGGCCCTTCCCTACTATAAAAAAACATTTCAAATTCAAACGGGTGGCAAACTGGTCCACCCCTTTGGATCAAACGGGATAATGGCGATACGTGTACCCTTTTGATACGGCAGCGGCTTAGAACCTGTGCCAGTATCAAACGGATACCGTTTTAAACGGGTACCGCATAAACGGGCAGATTATCAAACTGGTGTCCGTATAAGATGGGTACCCGCATCCTATTGTCACGTGCGATCCAAACGGGCCGACCAGTGGACCGTTTGAATTTCAAATGGTTCTTTACTTCTCAGCACTTAGCGGAATAGAACTATCATTTGATTTAAATAAGCAATTCAACTTCCTGCATGGTGGTTATGTTGAACAGCAGATTGCAAAGCGCACGTAGTAAGTACGCAATATAAAGAATTCGCGACCTTCGAGGCTGCAAACGCTTAAAGCACACTTTCGTTGCTGACACACACCAACACGTGGTAAAACCGTTTGGGTCATTTTGAAGCCGTGGCTACAATGTGGACGCAGGGGTGTTGTGCATAGGGAAGATCACAAGGGAGCCTGTTGGGCTCCTTGTGATTGAGAGCCGGACTGATGCCTCTGGCAGTTCGTGCAGTGATGGAGAAAATAAAGGATGGAGACAAAAGAGATGCAATCTTATTGCCGTCAAATGTACTGGCAGTCAAGTGGTGCAGGGTTCCACAAGCAAGCCAACGAAAGGCGCGGCCGAGGCAGCAGAACGAAGGGGAAGGGCTGGGGTGCATCGTCCGAGCCGATCGGGACGCCCGCCTCCACGCACAGTCAGCGTCCTCGGAATCATTCATCACGAGAAATAAACTTGGGAGTTGGTGGGGGAGTGTCTACATTGGCGCGTGAGATGCAGTAGTTTCCGACACCAGTGTGGGCCGGTACACGTTCCTGCTTGTAGAAGGATTGGTGCGCGATGCCTCCAGGGAAGCGGTCTTTACCCGAGGGCTGATAAACATTTTTCTCTATGCCTCTCTCGAGAAGCAATCTCCTGGCGACTACACGTGAGAGCCGAGTGAGAGGAGGGGAGATGGCTCATCGGAGGAAGCTTCGAAGCGGCGACTGACGCGCTACGAAACGGTGGCTCCTCTAACGATATTGGCGACCCGTTTGGACACACGGGTCACCGGTTTGCGAAACCCGATTTGCCCCAGCAAACGGTATGAACCCGTTTGGGCAAACGGGTTCATACTGTTTGCTGGCGCAACTTGGTTTTGGCAAATGGGTGATCGGTATGGCGCAATCGGGTGATCCGTTTGACAAACGGGTGTCCAGTATGACTAAACTGTTAACGGTATGAACCTGTTTTCCTTCATACTGGTGCCAAATGTTTTGTTCTTTTTTTCAGTAGCTGTCCCTGGCAACGCAGGGACGTACGAGCCTCAGCCGCTAGGTCGAAGGAGTGCTCGCGTTCGGCAGCCCCACAGACACCACGTCGGATGAAACGACTACGTCTTTTCTCATTCAGGCGCTTCTGCTGTGGGGCGCCTGCTATTCATCAGCGGCCACGAGAGGCCATGTACTAAGTGTGCAAACGAAAGCTATGTCTCGGCACCGCTCATCGACATCCCAACGCTGCTCTGAAGGAAATAGCGTTGGCTACACCGTGGGACCTCACCGGGGAAAGTATGAGCTGTACTTGTTGCGTCGCAGCGTCAGTTGCTGTTGCTACGTCAGCGTGCGACGTTTAGCACAGCGTACCAGTTCAAAGCATTTGAGGAATGATGACTGGCAATGACTTCATCACCAATGCGCCGATCAAATATTCATCCAGAATGAACGTACAACTGTTGGGATAAATGCCCACTACCTGAGCATCTTGAACGTTATTCAGTGCTTCATATTATATAATTTATAATGTAAATAGAACTAATTTGGTTTGTAAAAACGCATGAAACGTCCTTTTTGGATTTGGAAAAGAATATTAAATATATCGTTGACAGATATTTCAAAAACTTTAGGTGTCAAATTGACATGATGTCTTACGATCACGGTAACTTGACGTTTGAGCTGCAATAAACAAAGAATTTTGTGTTTGGAAGTTGTTTTTTTCTGACTGGGTGCGAATATATTTTTATGAAGATCGTTCAGAGCTTGATGACATTTTTATTTTACTTGATTTATTTATAATATTGCGTAAACAATAGTATGGTCGAATATGTAAATTGTTACACGTAACGAATATCTCGATACATAAAAAATCGCAGTTGATAAAGGGGTATACACTTGCATTTACTTGAAAATGACAACAAGAGCGCCCGTGTGGTCATGTTGGATACCAAATAACTTTAGTAACTCCTCTCATGTTGACAGCAGCTCCGCGCTTGCGAAAATCGCTATCATTGTGGCTCCGTTGTTATTTCTGCACCACCTTCTGAGCATAACTCTGAAGAGTGTATAGCCAAGTTCACTTCTGTTTTCAATTCCGCTCCTTAGCCTCCCCCGTAGTACATAGTCTCCGACAGAGCACTCCTCAGGGCGCCGTAACTAAAATTCGCGCTCTTCGGACCTGCTGCTGAGTGTCTGAGCTCTGTATATACAGCGTGGAAGTTCGTATGGCTTGGAGGGTCGTACGCATAGACCGGCACAGCGGGGTGCCGACCTCTGCCACAGTGACTACGGCGAACACCTACTATTGGAAGCGTGCGACAAGACAGTGGTGCCGCGGTACGACTCATAGCACATAACGTTTGCATGCTGGTCGTGTGTAGCAGCCAAAGGACAGCAAGCATCGCGTCGTTTCTAAATTCTAATAAATGTATGCTTATCTTATTACCACGCTACACACGCGTTCGGGACCACGGTCGGCGCTAACTTTTTTACACTGGAGATGCACAGCGAAATCTCAGAAACCTTTATACGCTGGAGAAAGCAACCGTGATCATCTTATTTGTAGTAGGCCGTGCTCTTTTACCCCGCGAGAGTGAAATCTAATAAAATACGGAGCAATGACAAGTTTTCACGCTAATTTTATCAACCACTAACATTGGTGTATGTTGTTCGGTAGTAGTTTGCAGACCATCGCTTGCACACCATCGTTACAGACCATCGTCGAGGATCACATCAGCAACGTAGGCACAGACACGGAGCTTGAAACCTGTACCACAAAAAAACATGCAGCAGAGATAACGTCGTTGCCGGTTACATTTCGAGGACACTATTGAATTCGAGCGTGAAACCTGTACTGAGGGTCGTAAAAACATGAAAACACAAACAAAAAAATGCTGAACGCGATTTGTTTTTTCCAATATCAAGGTACGATACCTATTTCGGCGTCAAATTGGGAGGCACGATCGCGTGAAGACAGAGACAACGCGGTAGCTTAGGAATGCCAAGCAGCAGATGCCGTGTCTGCACTCGAAATAACACTCATGGAAGTCGTTGGCGGAGCTGCCTTTATGCTTCTATCAAAGCGGTTAATTGGCTTCTATGGCAGAGCCGTGTATTGGGAAAGTTTGGGCCAATGGGCGGAGCAGTGGGCTCCGCCAGCGCCGAATAGTACCCCCGCGGTAAGAGCGTAAACGAAAAGTGCGGCACGGCGTCGACCAATCAGCAGACCGCGACGTCACGATAATAGACACGATATTTAAAGCGTGTAACAGAAGTGTTCAATCTCGGCGTCTCGGTGACAATGACGTCAATAGCAAATCAGCAGCAATGACTGCAAATACGCAGTTTGCTCTGGCTTCGAACACGTTCATTTCCTCTACCGTTGAATATGGATGTGACGAAAACCTATCATTCGCTACGTTTTCAGCCACCAAGAGTTATACCTTTTACTCTAGCTACGCTAAAAGGCTTAAATTAGACGAGTCGCATTTTTAGAACTGATGACCACAGCTGGGGCTCTTTTGCGGCTTCTGGTTGGCCACGAGATGATCACATATTCAAACCAATGAATGGACAAACTCTCCAAATACACGGCTCTGTTCTAGTGTGCAGTGGCGCGACCTCTTTGGGCGCCGCTAGCTCCCTATAGTCACTGACAAGGTGAGAACGGCAGGACGTTTCTTTCCAACGCTGGCTCTCAAGCTCCCTCTCGTTGCCTTTTCTTCTGCTATGGCGTCGCCTGTACGCAGGAAGCGCAAAAGACGCCGAAGAGTTATCGAAGGTGAAATATCAGACCTTTGCCGTACTAGCACGCCAAAGACGGTGGTACCACAAAATGTGATGTAGAATTCCAGATATTTATAGATGAAGAGAAAAGGTTTAAAGGTCGGATCCGAGGAGGCCATTACCTTGAGGTTTTATTCCAACATTATGCAGGAATTCCACGGTTGCCAACAGAGGGCAGTATTTCGAGAGAGTTCGTTACGGTAATTCATCTGGTCTAAATTTTCTGCGGTATAGGATGTAGTCGCGTATACGAAACAGTCCAGAGGACCCTCGCCCAACGTCACCCGCCAGGCGTTTAATGTTACTTTGAAGGGCCGGGCCACAACGTCGTTTGTGAATGAGATTGATACAGGATATAGAAAGAAGTTGTTGACTCTGGTGTGAATAAAGATTGCCAGGGCTCATCGGTACCGAGATAAATTTCTGACACGCGCGTCGCTCAACAAGCGCGTACATGACCAAATGGTTACCAAAAAAAAAACACGAATGGTTACCGTGTTTGGCTGTTACACGTGAGATCTGAGTTTGATTCCAGGGAGCGGAATGTTATGTTATTTCTTCTTTCTACTTAGTGTTCTCGCACATTCGAGAACTTTCACTTCTAATCGAGTTGCGAATGTTTTACGCACCGAACTTTCGAGACCAAATGTTCCAGAAACCCAAGCGGCAACAAAAGGTCCCCCTCGCATAAGCCGGAGTCAGTTTCGCCCCGGCGTTCGATCGTGCTGTTACGCCGACTTAGACGCCCGGCATCCTCAGTTGTTATCTTCTGTTTCCTTTTCGTTTAGAGCAAAAGCTATCCCCATTTAAAGTTTACCCGTTTTTGTTTATATATTGTGCTTTTGTTCACCACCGTGACATTTTGGTGGAGTTAAGGGGTATAGTACCCCCTCGTCCTTCGAGGTGCTCGATTAGCGCGCGCAACTCGGGATTGTCTCCTTGACGTCATGCGATGTCGTCGGTGTTCACTGCGCCTAGGTAGAACTGGTCGACATCGTCGTCGCAGCTACATAGAGATGTCTTGATAGCGGCTCTTGGCAGGCAGTCGGCGCCGCTGTGCTTGCGGCTTGACTTGTAGACCACAGTCCTGTTGAACTCCTGCAGTCGGAGACTCCATAAAGCGAGGCGTCCTGAAGGGTTATTTTGGTTCGGAAGCCAGTAGCGCTAGTTGTGGTCCGTGACAACGCGGAACGGTCTCCCTGCAAGCACGGGCGAAACGTTGTGATTTCCCAGACGTTCTCAAGACAGTTCTTTGCAATCTTGGAGTAATGTATCTCTGCTTTGGACAGCGCCCGACTTGCATAGGTGATCACTCGCTCGGTGCCTTCCTGCCCTTGAACCAGTACCGCGCCAAGTCCTGCATTACGTGCGTCCGTATGATTCTCAGTTTCCGCAGCTTGATCGAAGTGCCCAAGAACCGGAAGAGACTAGAGTTGTCGCTTCAGCTTTTCGAATGCCTGCTGTTGCACCTTGGCCCATTCCAAATTCTGGGCGTCCTTTCTGAGGTGTGTGAGCGGTGAGAAAATCTTTGCTGAAACGCGAACGAAGCGCCGATAGTACACATATGATCCAAGGAATCTTCGCATGACATTCTCGTCTGCCGGCACTGGAAATGCCGCAAGGACACGAGTCTCCTCTGGGTCTGGACGAAGGCCATCGTTGCTAACCACTTGGCCTAAGAACTTCCAGTTCGTCATAGGCGAACCGACACTTCAGTGGCTTGAGGTGAGGCCGGCGGTTTCTATGGCTTGGAGAACAGCTCGGATTCGTCACAATGGCTCGTCAAAGTCGCCGAAAAACACTACGACGTCGTCATGGTAGACAAGACAGCTCTGCCATTTCACTTTAGCCAGATACGGTACCTATGACGCGCTGAAAAGTTGCTGGTGCTGTGTGTAGCCTGAAGAGCATCACCCTGAACTCAAACAGCCCATCCGGCTTGACGAAGGCTGTCTTCTCTCCAAACCGTTCGTCGACTTAGGTCTGCCAGTAGCCGCTCTTCAGGTCCATCGATTAAAAATATCGAGAGCAGCGGAGCCGGTCTAGCGCGTTGTCTATGCGAGGGAGTGGGTAGACGTCTTTATTCGTCACCACGTTACACTGTCGGCAGTTCACGCAGAACCTAAGCGTTCCGTCCTTCTTCTTAACCAGTACGACTAGAGAGGCCCATGGACTGCTTAAGGCTGGATTATGTCATCGTTCAGAATTGCTTGCACTCTCTCCTGGATTACCTCCTTTCTTTTACGGAGACTCGGTGGCGATCGATGCACAGGGAGCGCGTCGCGCTCGGTAACGATGCGATGCTTAGCAATGGTGGTTTGGCACACCTTCGACGACGTCACGAAGCAGTCGCTGTATTCGGCGAGGAGGTCACTCAGCTACCGTCGTTTTGAGCCCGGAAGCTTAGGGTGAGCGTCGAGTTTAGCTGGCAACGTTCAGTCTTGTTGAGGCGGTGATGATTTCGGTAATCGCGGTAATTTCAGCGGAGTCTCAGAGTTCCTCGACGTGGCCCACAGCTGCACCTTAAGTGAGGTGTTGCGTTTCTTGTCAGAAGTTCGTCAGCGAGGACCAGAGTGCCCCCATCCTGAAATTCAGCTACTCTTCTTGCGTCGCGCATTCCTCTTCCCAGGAGCAATATAAGGTTACCTTCCGGAACTACTTCGCCGCAGAAAGCTGCCTCGGTCACGACGCGTACAACAACACATGATCGTAGCGGCAGGTTCACGTGGTCGGCAGCGACTCGAACAGCGGCTGAGGCGGTTTGGGGTTTCTATGAAAGCGGAACGGGGGTCCACAGTGTCAATCTCTTTTCTCAAGGTCGATGAAGGCGCCGTATTCACACAGAAAATTCATGCCGAGAACCACGTCTGGGGCATAATCTTGCAGAACGACGAATTTCACAGGACACGTCTCGCCGGGAATTCGAGACATGAGCAGTGCACCTTGCGACAAGCGTGATGAGGTGTCTTCCAGCGGTTCGTATCTGCTGCCTATCCCAGGGCGTCGTTACTTTCCAAAGGCGGCGAGAGAGCTCTGCCGACATTCGTCCTCACGACAAGGTGTATTCACAAAGAGAACTTCGGAGACAACAGCTCGCCATGGCTGCTGGTAATCCCTACCGACCTTCGAGAGGAGATCTTCCAAGCCTGCCACGACGACCCGACGTCCAGACAAATTGGTTACAGCCGTACGTTTGCCCGAATTCATTAAACGCATTACTGGTTCAAGCTCCTGAAGACAATTCACTTCTACACACAATCGTGCCACGGGTACCACCGACGCATGAAACAGCCAACGAAGCCGGCAGTTCAGCTGCAGCCGATTGCTCCCAGAGCGCACCATCCAAGCAGATCAGAAATTGATTTGCTGACTGTTCCCATCATCCACGCAAGGAAACATGAATAATCGTCGCAACCGATCATCTCACACAGTGCGCGAGACGAAAGCCCTTCCATCAGGTACGGCTGTTGAAGTCACCAAGTGTTTCATCCGAATCCATTGTCCTCCAGCGCTGCGCCCCAATTTCCTCAGGAAAGACCGTGGATCATCTGTCAGGGCCCAGCTGACGCAAAAGATCCTTTGCCTCAGTAGTACCAGCCCCATCGAACCACTGCGTACCATCCCGCAGACAATGAACAAACATAACGGCTAAACTAAGCCATCTCCGACATGATCTCCATGATGCTGACGTAAAGCACTAGTCGTCATGTTTTCTTGCAACACGGCGGTGCACGAGACCACGGGAGTAACACGTTTCAGCTGGCGCATGGCAGAAAAGCAGCGACCATGGTCGACTCGATGCATCCCCGCGAACCAGCTGACGTTGGGAGCCTCAATGCCCCGGTCGTTGCTCAAAGAGCCGAAAAGTTCACCAGCCTGCTCGACTCCAAATTCAAGATCAGCAACGTCGGTGCTACCCGGTAAAACCTACGTCATATCGACGTTCGCTCGAAGCCTGGAGACCGTGGCGGGTCTGGACCCCGATACGACTACGCTGTCTAAGCGAGGAACTCTTGAAGGCTATTTCGGATCCTACACAGTGTTTCGTCGGCTCCAGAAGATTTGAACTACGAGGTGACGCAACGACTGAACAAGGACTTCATCACGCCGCTTTCCATGACCGGGAGTCGTCCACGTCGGCGTAAGGGGCATGCGAAAAAAACATTTTTTTTAAATAGCCTAGATGGAAAAAGTATGTTATAAAACAGATTTACAAAGAAGAAAGAAATTTTTGAGAGCTATATTTACGGCGCAAAACGAATTTGTAGTTGGCGCCCGCGGGGGCCGCCGCTGGTCACGTGGTAGACCTGTGCGTCGCGCCTGCGCACTGCAGGCGTTTTGCGCCGCCGCTCAACGCGTTTCTCCCGCCGCCATCGCCGCCGCCGCACAAGTTCGTCTGCTTCGGGCGCCGCCGCCGTCATCTGACGGCGCGCAGGTCTATCACGTCTGCTTGCCTTTTCCAGAAAGCTTAATTTGGGCTCTAGAAAGTTACTTATTAATCTTTGTTTTTGTTGCTTGCAAGCGAGATGAATAAGTAAGTTTTCGAGACCATAGGAAGCTTCCGAAAGAGCGCAAGTACCACGTGACAAATAGGGGCCAGTCACGTGATAAATATGGGCCGCTTTTTGCGGCGCCGTGGCTGCCAGCTTCTAAGTTGTGTAGCGTAGAACGTATAGCTCTAAACAAAATTTATTTTTCGTTTGTAAATTCGTTTTATGACTTCCATTTCCCAACCCGGCTGTTTAAAAAAAAAGTTTTCCTTTCATGTGTCCTTTAAGCCGTACTATGATCGATAGGACGTGTGAATTGCGTTTTGTACTACGCTCGACAGGATTGTTTACAAGTCTGCGTAGTTTTTCATTATTTTTGTTTGCTTTGTTGTTCTATTTCTCATCAGGTAGTCCTCGAGACGATGCGCTTTTAAAGGGGGTAATAATGCCTTGCCCGTCTCGGCGAGCGCGTACGTGGCCGAATAGTTACCGTGCTGGGCTGTTGCGCGGATTATCTGGAGCGCGATTCAGGGAGCGGAATGTTCTTTTATTTTTTATTTCACTTAGTGTTCTCGCAAATTCTATAAACTTTCTCGTCTGATCGAGCTGTGAATGTTCTAAGCAGCGAACGTTCTAGACCGAATGTTCCAAGCCCACGCGGCAACAAAATGTGCTCCGTGCGTGGCAAGCCGGAGTTAGTCTCGCCCCAGCCATTGGATCCTGCTGCGACGCCGACTTCGCCGCCCGCGACGCTCTGTTGTTATGTTCTGTTCATTTTTGTTAGGGCCGCAAGTTTGCCCCATGAAACGTTTATTTATTCCTGTTGATTTGTTGCTTTTCTTCTGGTCACCACTCTGACAATATCAGCGTCTTGGACCATTTTGCTATTTGCAAATGATGGTGAAGTCGCGTTCTTGACGACGTTGAGAAAAGCGTCCGTGATGACCGATGAGATATTGTAATGGCTATAGCCAACCGAGGGCGTGATAATTAGTGATGACCCGGAAAGGGCAACTGGAGAGGTATAGCCTAAATGTTAAGAAACCTACCATACTACCGCAGAGGCATTCGTTCATGAAAATGGTGTAATTTTGATCAGCCGGAGAAAGGAGTTGACTGGCGCTAAGTAATTGTTCTTTCTCCTTCGTGCTGGTGTTGTGCTACAACTCCTCTATACCGTGACCACTGGCGTCGGCTCGGAGTTCTCTGGGTGCAGCGTCGTCGAAGTGGGCAAGAGTGGGACTTGCAGTCAAGGCAGCTTTCAGATATTAAAAGGAGCTTGGTGGTGAGAATGCGATTCGAAAGCGAAGTTTTCTTTAGAAGAGAAGTCAGCTGATGCTCAATGTGGCTGAAATTTCCAATAAAGCGACTGCAGTAGAAACAAAGTCCAAAAAAACAGTACGTCTTTCGAAGATTGAGGTTTTGGAGAATGACTGTACTGCGTTCAGTATGTCATGGTCCTGTAAAGCGCAGGTTTATTGACGATGTGCCCTAAAACTTTTAACGTCTTGCCTGCCGAATCGACATTTTGATGCATTTAGATTTGTCGCCTAGATGATTGGAAAAACTTCAAAGACTTTGGTCCAACTTACGATATAGTTATAGAAACTGAATCCGAGGAAAGTGTACATCGTCCAGATAGCACAAGCAGGTAGCCCATTTAGGTAAGGCCAACTGGACTAGAATAAACATAAACACAAAGAAAACACTACTACACACCATTGGACCAACAGCTAATTTTCTTTTCCTCCTCTTCTACTACGAACCCCTCATGAGTCAAATATTTTTTTTGCGTTTCCTTCCTACTGCACTGCATAAGTGAAAACCCGAAGGAACATTTTTTTCGTGCAGCACGAGAGGAACGTGTACTAAAGCAGTAATCGCCTCTTCCTCAACTGGTAAGGAGCTCCAGCATTTCATGTCCCAGTTTTGTACTGTTGGGTGCCACGATGTTTACCTCGTGGAACCGTGCCTGAACATTTACGCGCACGACAATGGGTTGGCAGAGGTTCTCCTGTCGACAGGTGTTCCACTGATGTAGCGTGCTTTTTCGCCCGATCGCTGATGCATCGGCCGGTTTGTCCAATGTAACTTCCGCCGCAAGTCAGCGGGTAGGGTACACCGGCGTCCTTCTCACATAGGGCGTATTGAGACTTGTGAACTCTGACACACCCTCTCATTGTTGCTTCGCTCTTGTCCAACCCTGCGAAACATGGAAGAGGGTTTGTTCGGAGCCCAACATACCACCTTAACGCCTTGCGGTAATGCAACCGTTTTAACTTGTGGGTCGTCGCGTGAACATAGGGCGCTACCACCACCGCATGTCGAGTCTTCTTTTTTCTTTGTGGGTTTATCCGTGCACCCCATTCCGGGCTTTATGGTTGTGCAGACCTGCTCAGCAAATTTCTACCAGGAACGATTTTGAGTATCAAGCTTCCTGCAGTCTCGAGACCCGCGTCTTAAAACTTCGCTCGATGTGAAGGTGACAACTCTTCTTTAAGGCGGATATTAGGGGCTGTGGTTGCCACCCCTCGTTGTACATTCTTGTAGTGTTCTAAGTCAAAAGGTTGAAAGCCTTTGCATGATCCGTCTTCGTATCTCCGGCACGCTTGGCTACTTTTGAGATTCCATGAGAGGTCAAGGAATTCTGATTGAACTATCCACGGGCAGTTCATGGAGGAATGTGAGCCCCAAGCAGCTCTGTTCAAAGCATCGCATGACTCTCTGCACCCATTCATTTCATCATCTACCTTTGTGTTGCATAGAATGAGAAAATGAACGATGATGCCTTAAATCATGGATCTTTCAATCTCTCTTGAATGGCACCTCGTAAGTCGCAAGGAAAACATCGGTAAGGTACGGGGTGACGCGTGACCAATACATACTCAATTACTTTGAACATATAAGCGATTCTCGTGCGAGTACCGTTGCTGTCAGTGAAGCAAGCAGAAGCTCCTAGGAAACTGTCCAGGTTTATGCCGGCTGTGTTTTGTAAGGCCACGACACTCTGCTGTTCGAGGGTCATTCGAAAAATTGATAGCAGGCGTGCACTGGTATGGAGTGATATAAGTCTGGTATGTCAATGTAAAACCTAGAAATCCACCCTAAAGAAGCCTTCGTCCCAATCAGGTCGACCGAAGTTTTAAAACGCAGGCCTCCAGACTGAGAAACTGATATCCAAAATCGCTTCTGGTAGCGATTTGCTAGCAAGTCTGCAGGACAATAAAAGCACGGATTTCAGAGCACAGATAAAGCCACAAAGGAAAAGAAAAATACTCACGACATCCGGTGGTGGTTGCGCCTATGTTCACGGGATAACCCACGAGCTAAAAACTGTTGCTGGAGGGTACAGGCGTGTCAAGTGGTGTATGTTCTGTTTCAAAACAAAACCTCTTTAATAAGTTGCAGGATTAACCAGAAGCAAAGCAAAACAGAGATGGTGCGTGGTACAGCTCACAAGTCTCAATACACCCTATGTAGAAGGAGGTTGTGTCCCTCATTTCGCTGACATGCGACCGAAGTTATGTAAAAAAACCCGGGTGATGCATCAACAATCGCATGCGGGAACACGCTACATCAGTGAAAAATGCTCCAGCAGGAAGACATCTGCCAAGCCATTATCGTGCCTGTCAATGTTTCGCACGATTTTACAACGTAAACATCGTGCCAAGGAACCGGACAAAATTGGAACGTGAAATACTGGAGACCTTGCTCATTGAGGAAAGGGCAATGGCTGCGTTAGTGCACCTTCTCCGCGCCACAGAAAAAAAGTATGTTCCTTCGTAGGTCAATATTCGGTGAAGTAGGTGGAAACAGAAGAAAAAAAGAATATTTCCTTCATTAGGGTGTGTAGTAGAAGCAGAGAAAAAATAAAAGTCAGCTGTTAGTCCAGCAACGTATACGGTTTGACTTTCTGTGTATGTTATAATAGTATAGCCGGCCTTACCGGAGAGTGCAAACCAACTAGCTCAGCTTAAGCCTCTTACAGGTCACCACATCAAACCACTCAGAAACCGCACGGCATTTTGTTTTAACGCGGACGCATTCAGTAGTTTAAATGACATTTATGAATTCAAGAGGCCGTCAGGCGGTAAGAAGGCATTTTTCTGCGGTCTTTTTCACTAACACTGATCTGCCCAGTAACCGGTACGAAGGTCATCAAGATAATTATTCAGCTCGGCTAGAGGCAATCAAATGTACCATCGATGTTTGGCGGAGGGATCAAGAAGTATGTCGTTGTTTTGTTATCTTGTTTGAGACGGCGGTAATCCACGCAAAAGCGCCGGAGCCGCCCTGTTACTGCAAATAAAAAAGAAGAGGACCATGAACTTGATGATCGCTCAACATTATCTTCTGACAGCACCTTCCTGGGTTCTTGCTTAATTGCGCGATGTTCGCTTGGTGAAGCTCGATAGGGAAGGTTGAGGGAACCATGGAGGACACCAGGTGTTTCTGTGCTAGTGTCGAATTTTGTGAAAGGCTGATGTTGTCTGGCCGAAGAACTAATTGAAAGAACTTACCCATTATAATACGGTGTGGTATAAATCCACATGTTCTATTCGCTCTGTGTCTTGTTTTACTTAGTTATTGTCTTTCATGCGGCGCTAGCATTGTCGGGGCCCGGTACATGTTGAGAAAGGTTGCCACCTGCATATCTTCACAAAGATGGCTAAGGCGTAAGTGGTTATTGAAACGCCAAGTGCGGTAGTATACACTTGTGCAGGGTTCAGGAATCTGCCAGATAATGACTGCACTATAAACTTGATTACCATCTAGAATTGATGCGATGCTGTATGGTAGTTCATTTTGTTATGCAGCTGGATGTTTTCATGGGACGATGTTATAGAGCACTGGCCACTGGATCAGACAAAACATTTCGACGTTTGATTTGACAGGAGACAGGCAGAGCTATATGACTGACATGTCCTAGACGACGTAATTTTGCTTTACACAACTAGATCGCAAAATATGATGGATGTCAGCAGTATCACGCTCAATCTCGCCTCTAGGACAGTCAATAAGAGCCGGGCCATGTTTGAGGACAATTCATCCCAGACTATCTCCTGGAGACGAACAATGAGCACTGTACAAAGAACGAATGCCGTTTTGAGGCCAATAGTTATACGAGCAAAGCACATGCCATATGGAGTAATAGCGCCGCAATATTCTGGTGTCAGGTACCGTCAGCACATTTCTTAAGCGTCTTCGGAAGTGTTCGCGCATTATGAAAATCGCTGCTCTGCTGTCTGATTCATGTTCGAATACTGTCAACGTCAACCAGAATCTAAGTTATGACTTGCAGCAGGAACAATTCGTAGGTGTTGCTGCTGAAAACTGTAAAGCAGTCTCTCACCTCTGGAAGTTGTATGGCTCAGGTTTCCGAAGGCGAAAATCCCGCGTGACGGCTACGTGGGCGACGGACTGACGCTGATCTGCGGCCTAGCGGGTCGCAGTCACATATCCAAAAAAGCCACCTCTAGTGGTTTTGGTGGGCGATGGAATACTTCGTCTTCACTAGCGAAACTAAAATAGTCTGCAAGAATCAAACAAAGAATAAAAAATATCTAGTCACAAGGACTGTAAGCATAGTTCTTTTAATTAGCAACGAACATTTACTGTTGTCTCCTTCAATACTTATAGAACTGAAGAAGATACACGGAAAAAACACCGGTAAACGAAATCTCCAGTAATAAGGAAATTAGAGATAAACTTGAAGATAAAAGAAGAAAAATGAAAGAACGTTTACAATTCTCTGTCATTCCAAATTAGAGCGCGTTTCTTGGGGATGAGGGGGAGTGTCCCGGGGTTCGATGCCCGGACCGGGCGTATGCCCTTCGGTCCGCTCTCCAGTCACCTTGCTGTGCTTGGCGATCTGCGTTTGTCCTTCGTCCCTCTTAGTTCCCTTCTCCCGGGATTATTTTCGCTGAATTGTCGTCCAGACTCGCTTGCACGTTTGACAGTGTACCCGCTGATCACAGCGGAAACATTTCCCCGCTAAAATTAGAGGAAAATTTTCACTGCTAAGCTTAGCGAGGAAATTGGTCCACGCAAATTGTAGTGGGTAATCGTTCCAATAAAACCAGCGAGAGAACGTTTCCGCTAAGCCTTAGCGGGAGAGAGTCTTACGCTAAATTAAGCAGGAGAACGTTTTCCGCAAGTTTTAACGCTCAAATGTTGCCGCGAAATTAAGTGGGGTATGTTTACCGCCAGATTTAGCGCGTGCCGATTTTTCCACCACATTTAGCGGGTAACTTCCCGCTGAACCTAGCGGAAACGTTTCCCGTTAAATTTTGCGGGGAAACTTTTCCCGTAATGCAACGCGCGGTAACGCCCGCTCTCATTATTCCCATAATGCAACGCGCGCGGTTATGCCGACGCTGACGGCGATTTGCAAATGTGCGGCGGCGACGCCGCTCAAGCCGGAAATGGGCGCCTAAGAGCTGCGCCTCTGCACAATTAAAAAGAGGAAATAAGAAAAAAAAGAAAAAAAAATTAAAGCCGTTTACAACTCCCCAGGGGAACGCCGAATTAGAGCAGCTCTTGAGGAGGAGGAGGAAGGGTAACTGAGGGGAAGGTATACACCTCCTCCATCCTCCTCACGTCCTCATCATGTCTGCTACCCAGAGGTCGCAGCCGCCTCACGAGGAGTCGTGACCTCGGGGTCATGTGACGTCACCAGGGTCACGTGACGATGACGTCATCATCAGTAGTGACGTCATCAGTGACGATGACGATACGAATGCGGTGACGTCATCAGTGACATCACCTGATGACGTCATCAGTGACGATGACGATTACGATGCGGATGCCTATGATGTCATCAGTGACGATTACGATGTGGATGCCCATGACGTCATCGGTGACGTCACAGATGACGTCATCAGTGACAATGACGATGCCGATGACGTAATCAGTGACGTCCCTGACGAAGTCATCTGTCACGTCACTTCCAATAATTGCACCGCGCGGTCGACGGCGGCGCGGCGCGCTCAAGCCTGAAACGGGCGCCTAAGAGCTGCGCTCTAAAAGACATTAACAAATTGAGATACATAAGCAGACCATTAATTCAGTTCTGGCTTCAGGTAGTTCATCTTAACGCTTAGATAGCCCAAGAAGGACGGCGATGTTGTGTTCATCACCAGCCATCCTTTAAGCTGCAACATGACACACGTCGTCCATGTTTATCGTTACGAGGATGCTATATATTGGCACTCACCTGCAATATCCGCTTCTTATGAATTCTGTGGTTCACGCTTTCCCTCTTCATCTTCAGGCCTGGAATGTCACCGGGGAAGATAGCTCATGGCTTGCGATCTCCAGCGTCTTGATCTTTGTCTGCATCCTCTCCCGTCCGGCATTTGTTTGGCCCCGCTGCATCCACATTAAGACCAGCACTTCTCATTTTGCAGTTGCCATTCTAAAGTGGTCAAACGTAAAATTGTGCAGGTCACCTACATTCATCTCCTCGTGCCAGATCCTGTACTTTCGCTTTGTTGGATTAAGCATTCTGCAAAGGACACGAACGTCTTCTCGAGGCTGGATATCCGCAAGATCTACCGAGTACCATTTTTTTGTTCGGCTAATTTTAGCTCCTCAAGCGCCCGTGTGCCTGAGCAGTAAAAGCTTCACCTGTCATCTTCACCGTACGTGCTGGCAGAAGTGTAGACACTATGACTCGGAGGAATATGCAGTGCGCATTCAACACGTGAGGGTACTGCTGTCGTTGCAGAGGTTGCTGCCTAAAACCGCTCGCAGAAGGGATTAATAACAGCGAAGCTCCCGAAGATGTGCCATCAGACAAAACCATTTTAGAGCCGTTCCCAGTGAAAGAGCTGGATAAGCGCTCCCCTATTCGAACTATAGGGAAGGCGCTTTATTGAACTTGTTGTCCACACTACCAAATGTTGGCTAACACGGCAACAAGAAATTGGTTATCGCCTAGCACGGTGTGGGCGCGGGCGCTTCGCTTTAACCAATGCGCTTTGGACGCACGAGCGAGCGGCCTTCGAATCGTCATCCTCGATTTCTCTGATCACCAGCAACAAACAAGAAAGTGTCGGTTTGTTGCCCACACAGGTGAAGACTGCCGCTAGAGGCGGGACTAGTTCCGATCTCCCCCTCCCCAATACGCTCTCCCCTTTTTCATGCGGTGACCGATCCATTGGTCAGACTGGGCGTTGCCCCATTACCCGCTTAAGAAGGCACATCCCTCCGAGGTTTCCCGGAAGCTCCAAGCGAATCTTGTCCAATTGTGGTACATAAACGCCTCTGCACGAACTGTGAAACTCGTTTCCAAGGACACCAGCATAGTTGGGAAAGCGCAATAACAAGCTCGGCCGAAGGAGATTTTTTGAAGCCTACAGGATGGCTGGTGACTTACTTACAACATCGCTGCTCCTTCTCTTGGGTTATCCATGGTTTGAATTCGCCTAACTTAAGCCGTAGAACTGAATCAGTCAGTAGGCCAAACATCTGCCTGAATTTTTCAATGGCTTTATCTTCAGCTATTCTTTTTCCTCTTTCTTCTTTTTATTTTTGAAGTATCTTGTAGTTAATCGTTAGGCCTCACTATTGTGAAGGGGCCCCTCATTGTAGTGCAGCCGGCAAAGTGAGGGCCCCGTCACTCTAGTGCGGTAGGCAAAAGTGAGGGCCCCTTCCCCCGTTGCCGTCTATGTCGAACGAAATGGTGAGCGCTGATTATTTATACGCGTTTTTACCTAAAGCCCGCCCCTCCCCCGCGTTAACGCACACCGCCGACAATTCGATCATGCCGCGTATTGAAAGTTACGAGGGCCCGTCACTCCTAGTGCGGTAGGCAAAAGTGAGGCCCTTCCCCCGTTGCCGTCTATGTCGAACGAAATGGTGAAGCGCTTATTATTTATACGCGACCTAAGCGCGCTTCCCTTCCCCCCGCGTTAACATACATAGCCGACAATTCGATCATGCAGCATTATTGAAAGTTACGAAAGGGCCCCGTCACTCTAGTGCGGTAGGCAAATGTCGAGGGCCCTTCCCCCGTTGCCGTCGGCTGTCCGTCGAAAATGGGTGAGAGCGCTGACGTATTTATGCGGTTTGCCTGCCTCAGCCCCGCCCCTCCCCCCGCGTTAACGCACACCAGCCGACAATTCGATCATGCAGCATTATTGAAAGTTACGAGGGCCCCGTCACTCAGTGCGGTAGGCGAAAGTGAGGGCACTTCCCCCGTTGCCGTCAATGTCGAGGCGAAATGGCGTGAGCGCTTATTATTTATACGCGTTTTTACCTAAGCCGCGCCCTTCCCCCGCGTTAACATACATGGCGATCAATTCGATCATGCAGCGTCGTTGAAAGTTACGAAGGGCCCGTCACTCTAGTGCGGTAGGCAAGGAGTGAGGGCGCGCTTCCCCCGTTACTGCGTCTATGTCGAACGAAATGGTGAAGGCGCTTATTGTTTATACGCGTTTTTACCTAAGCCCCGCCCCTTCCCCCCCGCGTTAACATACATAGCCGACAATTCGATCGTGCAGCATTATTGAAAAGTTGCCGAAGGGCCCGTCGCTCTAGTGCGGTAGGCAAAAAGTGAGGGGCACCTCCCCCGTTGCCGTCTATGTCGAACGAAATGGTGAGAGCGCTTATTTATTTATACGCGTTTTTACCTAAGCGCCCTTCCCCCCGCGTTAACATACATAGCCGACAATTCGATCATGCAGCATTATTGAGAAAGTTGCAGAAGGGCCCGTCACTCTGGATGCGGTAGGCAGAAAGTGAGGGCCCGCCCCGTCGCCGTCTATGTCGAACGAAATAGTGAGAGCGCTTATTATCTATACGCCGTTTTTACCGCCTAAGCCCCGCCCCCTTCCCCCGCGTTCATATACATGACAAACAATTCGATCATACAGCATTATTGAAAGTTACGAAGGGCCCGTCACTCTAGTGCAGTGGCAAAAGTGAGGGAGCCTCCCCCGTCGCCGTCTATGTCGAACAGAAATGGTGAGAGCGCTTGTTGTTTATACGCGCGTTTTTACCTAAGCCCGCCCTTCCCCCGCGTTAACATACACACGGCGACAATTCGATCATGCAGCATTATTACTGAAAGTTACGAAGGCCCCGTCGCTCTAGTGCGGTAGGCAAAAGTGAGGGGCCCTTCCCCCCGTTGCCGTCACTATGTCGAACGAAAAGGTGAGAGCGCTTATTATTTATACGCGTTTTTACACTAAACCCCGCCCTTCCCCCCCCCCGCGTTAACATACTTAGCCGACAATTCGATCGCGCAGCATTATTGAAAGTTACGAAGGCCCCGTCACTATAGTGCGGCAGGCCAAGTGATGGGGCGCTTCCCCCGTTACCGTCTATGTCGAGGCGAAACGGTGAGGGCTTATTATTTATACGCGTTTTTACCTGAAAGCGCGCTGCCCCCCCCCGCGTTATACGCGCACAGCCGACAATTCGAGTCTGCCTGGCAGCCTTGAAAGTTACGAAGGGCCCCCGTCACTATAGTTATGCGGTAGGCTTTAAAGTGGGGGCCCTCCCCCGTTGCCGTCTATGTCGAACGAAGAATGGTGAGAGCGCTTATTATTTATACGCGTTTTTACCTAAGCCCTCCCCCCCCCTTCGCGTTAACGTACATAGCCGACGATTCGATCAT
>JAZHYW010047058.1:0-28304 GCA_037355805.1 Ixodes ricinus
ATATTGTATCGCCCAAGGCGCGGAGGAGTATACAACATCAGGGCAGGAAGTATGCACATAATCGTGCACAATACAAACTACAAACATATTCGATATTGCTAGGAATATTTGAGTAGACACCAACGCTAAGACTTTAAAAAAATCAAAAATACAAATGCCTGAGTTTTATTCTGGGATGCTAAATTTATGAGCGGTTTTAACAACCTATAATATTTCAAGAATAAATAGGTGTACATTTTTCCAAGTTTTTTTTTCATGTGATACTTCATTAGGTCGGCCATAAATGGTTGTAATAAAGTCGTTCATATTTCTTTGTAACGTAAAACATATAAAAAAGATAGGCATGCACGTATGCCTCTTTAGTTCACGAGATGAATGTAGAAGTAAGAATTCAAGCTAAACCGGCTAAGAAGTTATTCCAAAACATTTCAAATCAGGATCTAATTCTAATCGAAGTAAACGGTTTATCGACGTTCAAAAGGTGTGGTATAGATTTATGGAATTGTATATTGGAGCTCTTTAATAATCTGCAGAACGCCCATCTTTCTCGCTTCGCGCTCCGGCTATGCGGCAGCAGACGGCTTAATCTGGCAGGTAAACAAACACGACCGATTACAAAAAATGAAGAAAAACGCTCGCAAAGTTCTCGCGGGCGTGTGGGAAAGAGTTGCGGAGGCAACTGGGCACAACAGCTGCCTTTAATCCCTCCATTAATTTCTTCGAGAGGTTGCGTAAAAGAGCGCTAGCAAATCATCCCTAAAAATAGAGGCAACGACCACCATTAGAGGTACCCACTTTACGCTGCTGCTGCTGGGGAAAAAACGCAAAATCGGTCAATTTAACAACGGCTGAAAATTGGCACAAAGTTTTATGATACTGAATTATGCGATACGCGTTTCATTCATTTTTTGTTGATCCGGAGAAATATGTTGTTTTTAAATCCACACCCGCGGATGCTCTCATGCACAAAAAGCTGTATTCGAAATAAACTGAGCATAAAAACTGAACATCTTTTTCTGGCGTTGTTTGAAATCTTCTGATGTGGTTAAAATGCAGACAAAAAAAACTTGATGGTTGTAGTATTAACACTGCGACCTGCTCTCGATATACCCCGGTTCACCTTCGGATGGACCGCAACGGACGCTGTGTGGTATCCCATCGAATCCAGCGCTTTGAACTTATCACGTGACTATCTTCCCCGCGCGTCGCTGTGCCCTCATAAAGGTCACGTGACACTCGCATGGTTTTGGGCTGCATTGAACGATTAGCATCGCTTTCCGTGCTCTTTAATTAGGTGCAGTATGAAATATTATTATTATTTTGGTGAAAAAACAGGCTAGGAGTGCGAAAACTTGAAAAAAAAACAAATGTAGAAGAGAGAAAGAAACAAGCCAGTCAGACGACGTCTACCACTCAGCTATTACGTTTATTTAGTAAACCACTTATACACATTTCGACTCCAAGGGTGTCACCAACATACACAATAGACAAAGGAAAACCAATTTCCCTCTCTGATCTTATCTGTTCTAGGAACCTTGCAGCCACCAATGTACACACTTATGACACGCCATGAGCTTGCGCGGTCACTCTACCTTCGAACAGAGATCACACTTCTGAGAATCCCCAACCAGCCCAGAACGACCTTGCTGGTCAAGCCCACCGAACTGATAACAAAACCTAAAAGGACTCACACCAGCCCGGAACTACCTTGATGACCCAGCCCACCGAACTGATAACGAAATTTCAAAGTCCTTCGAATTAGCCCGGCACAACCTTGCTGGACCAGCCCATTGAACTGATTACAAAACCTCAAAGAACTCTCAACCAGCCCGTAACGAGCTTGCTGGCAAAGCCCACCGAACTGATAACAAAACCTCAAAAGAACCCCAAACCAGCCTTGAACGACCTTGCGGCCAGCCTCACAGAACTCATAACAAAGCTGGAAAGAACTCCCAACCAGCCCGGAACGAGCTAGCTGGTGCAGCCCACGGAACTGATAACAAAACCTCAAAGCACTCCCAAGCAGCCTTGAACGACCTTGCGGCCAGCCTCACAGAACTCATAACAAAGCTGGAAAGAACTCCCAGCCAGCCCGGAACGAGCTAGCTGGTGCAGCCCACGGAACTGATAACCAAACCTCAAAGACTTCTCCCAACCAGCCTGGAACAACCCTGTCTGGCCAAGTCCACAGAACTGATAACAAAACCTGCAAGAACTCCTAACCAGCCTGGAACAAACTGGCTGGCTAAGCCCACAGAACTGATAACAAAACCCAAAAGACCTCCCAACCAGCCCGGAACGACCTTGCTGGCCAAGCCCACCGAGATGATAACAAAACCTCAAAAGGTTTTGTTATCTGTTCAGTGGGCTTGGCCCAGAACCAGAGCCTTTTATACTGGGAGAGTTCGGCGGTTGATTGATCCAGCCGCCAGTCTGGCAGCACTGATCAAACAGTCTGGCAACTGTGCGCATCGCGTTCCGAGTTTCGTTGTCCGCCATGATGTGCCTTGCCGTCTCAAGCCGGCAGCCGGCTCACTAGCGTGGAGCGAGAGACGACGGTGAAGATGTTCGTTCTGCGCTCTGCGAGACGTTAGAAGATAACGTAATGGCGTGCTGTAGTGCCGTTGGGTGCTCGAACATCACGAAAAAAAGGTTCAGGATGTACCGGTTCCCGCAAGGAAAAGAAAACCGCAAAAAGCACAAGATCCGGGAGGCCAAAACAAAGAGGGCTAAGTGGAAGCCGACTTCGAGTTCTCGATTGTGCGAGGTAATTTTATAACTAACTTGTTTTGTGAGTTAAAACCGCTTTATTTTGACTGAAACTGTGCAGCGACTTAACGCGGCAGCGTCAGGTGAGAGTGTCCGTTGATCACGAAGCTGTTTCATGCCGCGCGAGACCTGATTTTTGCGAGCGCCCTAGCTTGCGAACTTTGAACTGTGTATACTGCATTTCAGTCGATCGCTGCAAGCGCGTGCACGTCGCGCTAAACGACGCGTGCACTGTACTAGTGCACGTGCTCCGTCGGCACGTACAACGCATGCAGCTCGCCTCTCGTAGCTTTCTCTACGCTCAAGTTTTTAGAAGCGGCCTCGCAGCTCCGCTTCGCCGTCTCGCAAGCGCTTTTGTCTCGCTAGCGACACCTTTATTTTGATTTTTTTTTAATATGCGTAACCAATACTTACTTGTCATGCCTTTTTTTTTATGTGCACTTCACAGACAGTGAATTCGAAAGCGGATGTCGCGATCGCAAAAAGCTCAGGCTCCACGCGATGCCGACGCTATTCTTTCACAGCAAATCAAACAATGTCAGAAAACCCCCAAAAGACCGGCAGGTGAAGAAGCACGGCGGAAAATCACGATCGGTCCGCCGTATTCCGTACAATGGTGCACACACCTTGTGATGTGGTAAACAGTCGGAGAGCGATCCAGACAATCAAACTTGCCCACTCAAAACTGCGCACTAGGCCGCTGAGCTGTGTCGGACGTCGGGCGTTTTTGAGAAATTTCCCATGTATAAATGAGTGCCTTTCGTAAATGAGCGGTTTCTTTGCTAATTCTTACATGAATAAAGCACCGAATCATGAAATGCTTGTTTTCCGACTCTCTCCTTACGCCAACAAAAGCGCGAACGGCAAAACCTACACGCGTATACATCGCACGTCAACGGGGACCCGCTTGCCGGGAGGCACATCATGGCGGAAGCGGAACCCGCTGAATGGCGGCGAACCCGGCAGACGTAAGCCTCTCCACATCCGCCAGAACTCTCCCAGTATCAAAGGCTCTGGCCCGAACCACGCCAGACGCAATAATGACTGTTCGAACGTCAACGCCGAACGCCTGTGGGGGCGGATTTTATTATTCACTCTTTATTCAGAAGCTACCCCGGTTTGCCCGAAAGCGTCACTGCAGGGGGGTTACAAACGTATAAAAATGCATTTCCGTGGTTGCAGAGCACACTTGCTCCTCCGACAGCGTGTTCTAATAAATGATAATCATGAAAGAAAAAGAAAAAAAAAGCAAACATTTGCGTACATGTTTGATCTGGCACAGTATTTCCTTATTTTATAACAGTAATCGGTCCAACTAAAAATTCGTTTTTTTAGTGTCTTTGTTAATACCCAGTCTGCATTAAATACGGATAACACGTATTTAAGTCCTAATTTGCTCCATCGGGCTGAGAGCAATGCGCAGAGAAAGTAGTCTGCTTTTTGCAGGGGTTGCGGTGACGTCAGAACGAAGCGGAGTTCTGATTGGCTCTGATTGAAGGATAGTGGGTGGAGCTCAAAGCAAGCTGCCCACCATCCTTCGATCAGAGCCTATCAAGGCTGGGCGTTCTGATGTCACCACAATCACTGCAAAAAGCAGACGAAATTGCGCTCCGCATAAATTTCTAACAACTGACATCTCTTCCGGCTAGCCTCGAAATCAAAACCAGCATTGTCGTCTACCATTAGTGCCTTGGTGCCATGTTGGAGGCATTCCGCGTCTTACTGTGGCAGCAGTGGAGTGGTAGAGCCCCGGAGTTTGCCTGGCCCGCGTTTTATGATAACACAAATCTGTAGCGAGCAGCCGATGGAACACAGGTCAGAATAAGCATGATTGTGTTTCACATCCTCAGACTGCACTGGATAGCGCGCGCGCGTGCGGAGTGCTGTCGCTCGGCACTTGAACGCCTCGCAAGGGTGCCGTCGGTCGGCAAAAAAATGCGTCGTCCGCAAATAATTTGCGGCGACTGACAAGAAAAATTAATGCCGCTACCTGTATGTGAAACCATTGGGGGATATTGCGCGAAACTTGTCAGCACTGTAGCAGGTCCTCGAACCTTTAGAATGCCTGCGCAGATGAAGACTGGAGCTGCCGCACAATTAATTCTGTCCGCTTTGCCAATCGTAAGAAGGTTCCTTGCCGGACACGAAGAGCTGTCCACAAACCCTTGTTTGGTACGAAGCTTTTCTGTGAAGACTGTGTCGGAATATCCGTCGGCGTCATTCACGACGGCTAGGAACCAATTGCTCGAGCGTCGCCCTGTCCTAATTCCTAATAATAACCGGAACTCTAAAAAAATAAACAAATAAAAAACACTATTGGTTGTAGCTCCATTTGTCAGCGACGTTTACGGCTGGAACAATTAATTGCGGCGCAACGGAACATTTTTCTCCCCTAGTGAACGGACAAACTACCACGCGAACACGGCCCCAAAAGCGCACAAAACACACCATAACAGCGACGAATGCCTCCAAGATGGATTCCGGCGGGTTCCGGCGAGATTTCCGCACCGCAAATATCGTGTCATCGTGAACTGGTGCGAGAACCCTGTTTCCAATTTATTTGTTATTTAATGTCAGTACAACTACTATTTTGTCCGTTTTCGGCCCAGAATACACCTCGCTGCCTTAATTTTTGTATTTTTTGTTTGTTCAATGAGGTACATCTCTTGCAGGGTCTCATACAGCACATGCATATTAGAATCGATCTAATGCATGTCACATATCCGGTTTTCTCCAAGTTGGTTTCTGAACATTTTAAGTTTCAACGAATACAGTTAAATGCCCACCAAGGCTTTTAGGAAAACTGCAATGGAAAACAAAATTAAAGCCTATTTGGGCACCTATTTTTATTCTTCATATTTGTTCGAAAGGAAACAAATTTTCGCGCAATATTTACGCCGTTTAACCCAATATAGGTGGAGGTCATGCTCGGAAGTCTATTGCCTCCTTTAGCGACACCTGGTGCTTCCAGCCTGGCATCGGACACCATCTGCTAGTCGTGCAAGCAGACACGTGCAGCCTCCGGCATATTCTGCTATTTGAGTACCGTCTCTCGTCGTATCCGATGCCCGTCAGAAGGGGACACGAAAGCTGCGTGTTTGCGTCCGTCCGCTATTCCGCCCCCTTCAAAAACGTCTACAACTTTCAGAAGACGGGATCACGAAAGTGACGTTCTAGCCTTCCATCATGCACAAGCCACGGTCCAATGCAAGTCTATGTCAGCGTCTGTTGATGTGCGGTAATAAGCGACCGAGGAGTAAAAAAATATCAACAAAATAAAACAACAAATTTACTGTCCATTCTTTTTTTTTAATTTTACGTGGCATTTGGGAGCAAGGTGGGTCAGCGTCATGACGCGCAACTAAACCGCGACGTAAAAATATTCACTTTGGTAGGACAGCTGCCCTGCAAAACATGAGCTGCCTGTCTTTCAAAGCAAAATGGCGGGAACATAAGCAAACTGGATGCGGGCCGAAACGCCCGATTGTCTCCAGTCAAATTGCTCGCCGATTCCTAACAGTGTAAGTATCTTCTAGGCATTAAACCATTGTTGCAATCACAACGGTTTCCCAATTCACAGAGCAGCGCGGCCGCTTTTACGGGGACAAACGTTTGTGTTCATCAGCAATACGTGGAAAGGAACAAATCAAGCTAGATCAAGCAACATTCTTGACGTGCAACGCTAGGCCTAGGCCAGTCCCGCTAGAAACCCAAGCAGGCACAAAGCGTTTCCGAAGGCGTGGGACGCTAGGCTTAGCCCAGTCCTGCTACGGACCCAAGGACGCACACGGCGCATCTGAAGGCGCGGAGTTTCGACAGTTGTTTGATGCACACTAGATCGGATGAAGATACCGTCTGCTAAAAAACCTCGGTGAACGCAGAACTACTTGCATTCGTAAAAACAAACGAGGTCAACAAGCTATGCTCGTCGAGCACGGCGCAAACGCCGGCAGCCATGCAACATGCACACATGTTATCGTTTGAACCAGAAGCGGAAAGGCACTCTTGGAATAGGTTTGAAACTAATGATGACACTATCCAGATTATATATTCCCCAAACAAAATTATATTCGATATTAATACTGTTGCGGCTCGGAGAAACAATTTTATCACGAACATTTCACACGTCAATCATGTCTCCAACCAATGAGAGCAGAGTAATAGTGTTCAGTTTAACACGCACTAGGCGGGACCTACAGCAGGGCTACACCCGCCCAGATGGCGTCTAACTGCGTAAATATTTCTACGTGTTTTTTGTAAAAAATATAGGAAAGAAAACTGTGAACCCTTAAAAAAGTTTTTTTTCCACTTCAGTATTCCTTTAAAGGGACACTGCCCCCCCCCCCCCCCACCCCAAAGACACACACACACACACAATTCTTATCTATTTTTGCCAGTCGGTCTATTATGGTGTCTGAAGACAACCCAACCAGTGTTTTGTTACAGCGTCACGTATATTTTATCATAAGGTCCCAAAATGCAACTGCTTATAAACGAAACCGAAACTGTATAGGAAACTTTGAAGAAATATACAGGACTAGAGTGTTGCCGGAAGTCACGTGGCTGCGAAACTCTTTCTTTCTTTTTTTCAATCAACGTTTTTGAAATTTTTTAGAAGCCAGAAAAAAAAGGTGTCATATTTTCAGCTTATTTTAGTATTGAATGTGGGCCTTCGATGAGCCACGACTTTGGTTATCTTTGGTGGTTGTGTCTAAACCATAGAAAACGCACGGAGAAGAGAGTGAGCGCCACTCAAAAAGGCTAGTTCTCGATCGGCGGTTTCCGGGTGGAAAGAAAACGAATTTCGAGCCGCAAATTGTGTTCCGGATAGTCGGGCTCTCATGTGTCATGCACAAACAAAAACCTTGTCGAGCGTAAATACCCTGTCATTGTCCCTTTAAGACTACGTCGCGGATTCGAGCGTTCCATGAAGAGTAGTTCGACAACTTGACAACCAGATATTTGTACGGACATTTTGTTTTGATGAAGTCGCGTCTGCTTTTTTGCTTTTTAACGTTTCAATTTTTTTGTTGCTTTTTTGCGTTTCTTTGTTTTTTCGCATATTTGTATTTTAGCGTATCCGCGTCTTTTTTTTTCGTTATTGTGTTTGCATTTTCGCGTTCGTAGTTTACTTTTGCGTTTTCATTTTCCTTAGGTTTGTGTTTTTGTGTTAGCGTTCTTGTGTTTGCGTTTTCGCGTTTCCTCTTGCATTTGGGTTTTCGGGTTTCCTCTTCCAATTGACTTCTGCTTTTTCGCTTGCTTTGTTACGTTCGCGTTAATACAGAGTTTTGGGGAACCATTTTCGCACATCCTATAAGTTACGATGGACCCTCCGGTGCGAACTGCGCATGCGCTACCTCAGAAGACTCGCATATGAGCAGTTCGCACAGGAGGGCCAATCGTACCGTGTGGGACGTGCAAAAAACGGTTCATTAAAACTCTCTATTGTGTTTACGTTTTCGCGTTTGTGTTCGTTAGCGTTTTCGTGTACCTTTGCGTTTTCGTTAGTATTCGCATTCGGGTCAGCGTTCTTTTATGTGTTTCGTTTATGTTTGCGTTCACGTTTGACTTCTCGTTTGCGTTGGCATATAAAACACAAATGCGAATGCGAAAATACAAACGCAAAATCGAAAACACAAAAATGCAAATACAAAGTTCCAAACGGACGAAAAACGCTTATACAGGTGCGTTTGAGTTTGCGGTCGCGTATACATTTGCATTTTCGTTTGCGTATGCATTTGCGTACGCGTCGCTTCCGCGTTTTGGTTCGAACAGTGAGCACACAGGTTGTTTCCTCTTTGTAAGGGCGAATCGGGCTCGTGGCCTCTCTCCTCTGACTTTGGTTCAACAAGGCTTAGCGTCCTCACCGCCACAGCTGCTCTGGATCATTTTCTGCCCATCACAACTGCTGGGCTCAGAGCGCTCTGACATTCGCGGACCAGTCACGGAAGTAAAACCTTTTGATATTGATAATGTATAAAAAATATAAATATATATTTTATGGCGCTCGAGAATGGTTGTGCAAAATTTACACTCGCAAGGTGATAAAGTAAGGTTGTGACAAACTGTATACAATTTTTTCCAGATCAGAACGCAAAAAAAAAGAAAGAAAAAAGAAATTAGCAGCGTGCGAGTCGATTTTCCCAGAACGGAACGAAAGCCAATGTTAGCAAATAGTTATCAATTCATCGCGTTTTCGACAGTGAACCCGCTGCGATGGCGGTCACGCGTACGGCAGGCATGCAAATATAAAATAGTAAATCACCCGCCTTTTTCTCACGACGGAGTATTGTGCGAGCATCACCCATAAGACATGGCACGTACCGCAGTTTGACATAAATCGCGGGGCATTAATGGTCGACTCTCCGTTTATTTTACGGCAGAAACCTTCGAACGAACTTTTACCAAACCTGAAAAGTCATTAAGGCTTACACAAATTTGGTAAAAGAGCAGCGAGGTTTACGGGCTGTTTCTTCCTTGGTTAGGCTTAGCGGGATCACCGCCGTTAGACGAACGTTCTCGTAGAAGCGCTCGGAATACTTATCACGTAGGGTTTTCCCCTCCCGATCACACTCCGAATGTCGTACCGTCTGTTACAATTCTCGCACTGTGGAACGTATAAGCACTTTGTAGAACCAAATGCCGTATTTACTCGAGTAATAACCGCAATACTCATAAAGAAAACCTGAGGGTTCGCTTTTCGGCGGAGCACGCAGATTTCCAATCACCGCTATCGACATCATGATACCAGCGATTTACAGGACAGCGATAACGTCTCCGCGCGAAAACACCATTTGCGAAGATTGCGTTTCTTAAGAGAGTCGTGTTCTCGATCTAGTTATTCGCTATGTTATTTATGCGCAACACGATGATTGGCTGTATATGTGTTCTGCGGGAGCATAGACGCAAGGGCCTTGTTCATAAATAGTGCGGCTATTACTAGAGTAAATGCGGAATTCATCGCCGTAATGCCTCACTCCGCAAACCACAGCAGACCCCTGCCGTCGCAATGCCCAAGTGATCCCCGGCCACGTACCACGTGACGCCTGCGGCGCTCCGCACTCCGACGGCTTGAGACGGAGTGTTATCTACCCCTTTGAGAAAGAAGAGGCTTCCTCGGAAAGGAACCAGCCGATCAGGCCACCGCTCTCCCTTTCCGCCACCCCGATCTTGAGCGCTCTGGAAAGCGAGATTGAGGGCACACAGAAAAAACTACGCGAAATCGCTAAAAGTCTCCTTCTTTGTAGCGAGGGTGTCGGGCTCGTAACCATGGGATTGTGGATTCAATTCCCCTGGGGTCGCTTTAAGAATGTTGTTCTTTATCGAGTGTAATTAGTATTTCTTCTCAAATACGTTTTCACAAGCTCGTTGGTTCTCACCTGTACAGAATACTTTTGAGGTGCGTAGTAGACAATTCGTAATGGTTTCCGTAACGTTCCGTTACACCTTTGCATGGGAATCCTGGCCCTTAAAGGCATTTTGGATAAAATGTATATGACCTAGCTAATAGTACGTATATGGAAGAGCATACTATTTTTATTCAACTCGTTGGGTGGAACTTTGGACTGTGCCACCGTATTCTAACAATTAGTGGGGAATTGTGGTAGACCGTTTCTGCAGCCCGCTAAGCACCCGGATAGCGTTCCGTAATCCGCAACAAGACCTTGAACTATGCAGACAAGGCTGCCGGCGCGCATGTGCAGCTGCGGCGCTTTCTTCACGGATATCGTAACGGAGGAGAAAAACGGTCTACTACAATTCCCTATTCTATGCAATCGCAAAACTATACAGTACCTGCTACGCTAAATGATCGCTTAAACAATACCGTATACCGTATATTTACAATAATGAACTATGCAGGTAGTACGTTTTATCAAAATTAATTATTGAATTAACAAAAATTTGTGTATTTTTTGTATTATATGCTATGTTGCGTTTCTCTACTCTTGCCGTGTCTAATTTCTAATGCCTAATATGGAACTACAAGAGTGCAGGGGGCTTCGTCAAACTTCTAATCACCTTTTGTTTTCCTTTTTCTGTATATGTGTTCCAGAATGAAAAGTACAGTTCTTTTTTGAAACGCAGTAAAGAGGCATAAAGGTTTTGCGTAACCTAGATATACATACGTCAAAGCCAAGCAGCGCAGTTGAAAACACGAAAATAAGTTTGGCCGAGTTAGCACACTCTGGCGTGTCTGTAAACAAGTTGATAGGAGGTATCACGTGAGACCACCAATATGCATCCATTAGGGGAAACCACATAATCATCATTTCCTAGAAATCTGCGCCTGTACAGCTGGCGGGAGCTTAACTGGTTATGATTAGTTGCAGTATATGTTACAACGCTAGAGAACACAAAGAGACGATTGGCCATTCAAGCAACCCGTTAAAATACAGTTCACGGCGTTAGTCGTCTTTCACCCCGTGTTTTCTCATCGCGAAATTCAATATAGTGGAATGTTAACTTACACATGCAGAAAGTATAGCAAAACGCGATCGTTCGTACACTTAATTTAGTAGGAAATAAATCTTACTTATCGCAAGTCCAATGGCTGTGGCGCATACAACATTTTCCGTTGTAAGAACTGCTGGACGCGCAGCCTTGCTGTTTTTGCCTTTGAACTGGGTGGCTGTGCCCCCCCCCCCCCCCCCTATCGTCGCGGACAGCTTTGAAGACAGTGGAGACGGCCGTCTCTGCTGAATGTGAGAATCCGGTGTATCGGAGGTTCGGCCGTCTCCTATAGTGTAGCGCGAGACCGCGACAGCGTAATGAGAGCAATGCGCATGCAGCCATAAGGCCGGTTCAGACACATTCGTTTGAGTGCGTCTGACTGCGTTGCGTCGAGAAGCGAAAACGAGTCTCCGGCCTATCTGTGCTTCGTATGAAGCGTCGAATTCAATTTCAGGAATCATCTTGGCACGTGATATAAGCAGCAGGAATTTCCTGGTTTCTCGCAGCCGCAACGCAGTCAAACGCAGTTAAACGCAACTGTTTAAACCAGGCTCAAGGGAAGCGGACCGTCGGCACCACAAAAAGAGGATTTTTTACGCGCGCTGTTTAAAACAAATAAGTGGCTTCGAACGTATTCTCTTAGTAGAGTGTTTAGTTCGTGCATAAGAGGAGGTGGGAAGCAGTGAGGAGTCTCTGCGCACGAGAGGTGATGGTGAGTAACATTCGGGGGGGGGGGGGGGGGGGATCACCGAGTGCGTTCAGGCACCGTCGTGGCAGGCTCTATTCACTTCGGTGGGTAGTTAAACCTAACGGCCATAAGTTGTTTGTCTGGTAGTTTATAGTCAAAATTACAACCCACCCATTGCTACAACATGCGGACAGTGACGGAACTCGGTTGTTCAACACCCTGATGCCACCGCACTGTCCGCGCGAGGAGCAAAGTAACTACCGCCTTTGTGACGATCCACTATATCCGCGTATCAGAGCTCGGCGCAGTGACGTCCCTGTTCACACTGTTCAAGAAGCAAATATACGTGATCGCAATATAGAAAATTTTCAACAGTATGTTGTCCGCTTACTTCCGTGTCAGCAATGTGAATGCCCGATTTATGAGTTTATCTATTAAAAGTGCGTTGAGTAGGCAGGCATATATTTTATGTATATATACATATAATAATACGGTAGAATTTCGTTTTGTGAAACGTAGGTTACATTACCTCCAGTATTTTGCTCGATAATGAGGACTTTTAATTTCACCACATAGTGTATTACCTTGGTGGGAATCGTTAGCCTGTAAATAGCGTAAATGAAACGTAAAAGTAAACATGTGCGTGGCGTTAATGTTACGGCAATAATTTGCAGAGGGAAAGATTTGCTCAAAATCCAAGCAAACAGCTATTTTTATTTTTCATTATTATAACTTCATTAGAGTGGAGGTTTGCATAGCTTATTTAAAAGTACATAACTGAACTGCCGAAGAACAGGTATTTGTTTTTGATAATAATATAACTGATGTCGTAGGGCTCACATGCAGAAATAAACTGTTCTTTTACAATAAATTGAAAATTTAGGACAAGTGTTTTGTTACACGTTTTGGCATATAAATAAACTAAGGTTTTATTACCTAAAAATGCCAGGGTGTTCGAAATCACGCTCATCTCATTGGACAGCGTATGAGGTCCCAACACCATCCGAGTACAGCACTTAGGAAAGCGCTTAAGATGTCAACATCAATACAGACCGGAAAAAAACTTCACGACGCTAGACTGCGCCATCGGTCAGTGCATGCGAACACTTGCTGGACAAATAAAAAAAGAAAAAAAAGTGCACGGAGATATCTCGAGTAGATTTTATGCTCCGCGTTCCGAACCTTCCTTCCCTCTCGGCTGTCCGTTCTGTCGCGGGGCATTTCGAGCGCGAAAGCGGCCGACCCTCGGCCGGGACAAAGTGGGTCGCCGGGCCCAGTCGACCGCGCTCATGTGCCGTGAATGTCGTCGTCGGACGCTTCCCCTCGACCGCAGCGGGGTAAGGATGGGAACGACGGTCGGAGACAGATGGCGCCCTCCCCGGCAGTCTGGGCCACCCGCCCGCCCCTCGGAGATCTGGAACGAGACAGTGAGAGACAGAGATGGCCGCTGAGTCGAGCCCCGGAGACGGATGCTCCGTCCGGCAGCCGACACAATAAGGACCCGAGCCGAAGGCCGGAGGCGAGCCGCCGATTTCACGGGCCCGTTCACACGCGCGGTGTGCGGCGGGGCCTGCCGAATTCGCGAACCCAACCGTGCGCGTGTAATCCCTGTTCCTCTGTTTTACATCTTCGCCGATATGCCTCCGACCTTTCCGCTGTATAGTTTTGAGACAGAAGTGAGCTCACGGTTTCTAGTGTGGTCCCTCGAAAGACTGGTTAGTTTCCCGTTCGCCCGCCTCTCTCCAGAAAGCGAAATGGCGGCTCCGTGGATGAAATGCGCAATCGTCGCGCTGTCGGAGCGTTGTCGGTGCGCATCCACCCGTGTGGCTGCCGGAGCTGTAAATGAGGAAGCTCGTATCGTATTGCGCTTCCCGTTAGGTTTCGCGTCAGTTTCCCGAGCGAGTGATAAACTCACAGCGTTTTACAACCTTGCCAGGTGCCCAAAGTCATGAATATCCTCACCAGAAGTGATCCGTTCTCTCGTGTGAAATGATAAAGACCAGCCACAGAAGCAGCGCGCACCTGATCTAACTCGATTGTCTTGATGACGCAAGCAAGTGCAGTGACGCAAAAATAGCGCTTGACCCTTTTTAGTCATCCGATAATGGTGCGTATGCGGCAGAAAAAATCCGCAACACATCGGTATACAAGAGAGCTGTGCATGTGTCGATGAAATAATTAAAGAAGATATAGTGCCAGAGTTGTGCGTCTTCTTTATTAAAAAAATGTATATCACACACCAGAGTGACCCAGCTTTACTATTCACAGCACACTCTCTCAGATGAAGTTTTTTCACACATTTATAACCATAAAGAAACACTTACTGTGACTGAGGGCAGCTTGACAGCATTTTCTTCAATATTAATGGAAGCAAACATATAACCATAGCAATAAGAATGATAGTTAATGAGAAGCCATCACAAGCTGAGAAGCAAATATAACAATAAGAAGCAAAGATATACCGAGGAGATAAACAGCAAGCAAACTGTTGTGTGTATTTTTATTCAGCACGAAGTTAGTCTGTCTCAGTGGGCGTCTGGTGTCTCAGCTGTAGATGAGCAATTTATCCAGTGCGGTACAAACGCTAACCTAGGTTATCTAACGTGCACCACGCAGTAGTGGTACACGACCACACGCCGGTACGATGCTCATCCAAATCAAAACGGGCAGGGGTAAGGATGGAACCCAGGATCCCTGGGCTCTGCAGCGCGGGCTTTCGCTCCACGTTCTCCGAACAGGTGTGCGCTAGCCCACTCGGCCATGACTCGGCCACCACTCAACCGCCACTACTATCAACCATCCAGGTTGATTGTAGTTGTAGCTCTGGAAGCGACAGATGCGAAGTCTTTAGCCGTACTAGTATCAGCAACGATTCGGGTCAATCAGCTTTCAGGATATTTTATAGTGGAATCTGTTCTGTACTCCCAACCTGGGCGGAATTTACAACACCGAGAAGTCTTGCCTCTTTGTACCGATGTGACTTGGACATTCTTGTTGTTAACCTGGTCAGTAGCGATGTTCACCTCAATCGAGGCGACAGTTTGGGCGTAGCTTTTCACGTGTCATCCCAAATCATGGTTGAAACAGTTGTAAATTTGCCTCTGTTTTTTTAACTCGGAGAACCATAGAGGTTCTGGTGATAATGTCCCATGGACGGGCTTTACTTCGGACCAAATCTATCTGAAATGCAGAAGGCATCTATTCAAATATTACTGTACATTTCCTAAAATTCTTCGCTTTCACAAAAGAATGTTTAGGATGTGCACCGCAAAGTCGCCACACCATCAACACCGGCGACCACATGCCATTTCACCGGCACACTCGTCGAGTATTCATATTCGAAATAAAGGAGATCAACCCTCAGATGGACAACATGCTTCAAAGATACGTTGAAGAACCCTCTAACAGCCCGTGGTCATCGCCCGTCGCGCTTGTTAACAGTAAGGACAGCTCGACAAGGTTCTGCGTGAATTACAGGAAGCTGAATCTGGCTCTTCGTTTACCACATGCGGGTCATCCTACTTATAGCGGCGCGCTAGGAAATCTACACGGAAACAGCATGCAAATCTTCGAGAGACTATCACCAATGATTGCTGTAATACTGCTGATCATCACGCAAGACCCAAGCACAAAACCCAATCACGTCACGAAAAAGCGTCACGTCGAGGCGTTACGGTTATGCCGACGCCGTTCAAGCCGGTGATGAGCGCCTAAGAGCTGCACTCTAAAAGACTGCTTACATGTATGAATGCGAAAACATTCCAACACTCAGCGCATCCCTACAAGCGGCGCGAAACATCTTACTTTTTCGCACTGCGCGCCGGCGGGGACATTACGCTCCCCCAATCCGCAGGCACGGCGCCCCCTCCGGCTCCCCGGCTTCCGTAACGATGCATCTTCTTTGCTGTGCTTTTCTTTCTATTTTAATTCTGAGGCGCGTCCGGCTTGACCTTGAGCACCAGGACGGCTCCCGTGACGAAACATCTAAGATGACGCGTCGCAGCCAATGGGAATTCCTTTTGTGGGTGCCGTTTTAGAGCGCAGCTCTTAGGCGCCCGTTTCCGGCTTGATGCGTCGGCGTAGCCGTAAGGTCACGTGACAACCTCCTTTGAGATCACGTGACCCCCAGGTCACGTGACCCCCTCGAGGGGAGGAGGAGAATGGAGGGTTATACCCTCACCTCAGTATCCTTCCCTCCTCCTGCTCAAGAGCTGCGCTCCAATTCGGAGTTACAGGGAGTTGTAAACGGCTTTAATTTTTTCTGTACCACACGGTTACAGGCAACGCCGGTTTCGCTCTATGGGGCAGTGAATGTTTTCGCATTAATCTTGATTTACGCCGAAGCTTGCTGGATAGGCCAGGAATCGCACAGAGTATGATTTTTTTAATTGCACGTCGAAGCGGGAAACACCACCAAGACGCCGATTTCCTTTCATGCAATTATCTAGCTGCCCGCCACACGGTTTGTGTTAACCCTACTTCACATGCGGGCGGAACATTCAGCGGACGTGGAGGCATCGAACATAATCGATAGTCCCAGAAACGCAGAAAAAGATTCATCTCCGCCGAACAGGCGACGCCTACGAAATGAACGAGCGCTCTATCAGCTCCGTGATCCCATGTCATCGATCACGACGGTCAGATTCGTGGCTGGCCGTTGTGCCCAAAGTTTTACATTGCGGCATCATTGGATCATGTGCCCCGACGCCCCAACAGAAGGTTATCTGGAACAGCATAGAACATTATAAAAGTTCGCAAGGAAGTTTTGGTAGCCTGATGACGAAAATAATGTTCAACATTTCGTCTCCTCTTGCGCAACATGCCACATGCAAAAAAACACCGCCGCACCCCACGAAATTGGAACTTCAAGAAATTACTCCTCCAGACACCCTCTTCAAAGTTTGGGAACCTGTTGCGTCGTTCCATTCTAAAGACGGCGTCAGGCAGGAAGTCACCATTATTGATTCTGATTTCTTAAAAACGTGGGTGGCGGTTGCAGTAGCCCTTCATACGGGAGCCACCCACTTCTTCACTTTTCTTAACAACCTTTTGCTGCGCCATGGATCTCCACGCCTGGTAAATTATGATCCAGAAACGCCCTTCATGTCCAGTCTGTTCGGACACGCACTGCGGGACTTTTGAATTGAACATGCAGCAGCGTCACAATACCATCTAGAGATAAATGGGCTCATAGAACGAACGAATTGCACCCTCGGCGATATATTTCAGCCAATGTGACTACGACACAAAGGTACTGGGACTCCGCATGATCTACACGTATCACGAATATTTGTCCGCAGCAGTCTCAAAACTTTATTTTCTAAGGCGTTAACTCAAGCACGTCCCTAGTAACATTGGCTCTTCAGGCCAATCTTACTAGTTAGTAACGTTGGCCCATCGGGGACAAGAGTGGGCCAACGGTTTCGCCCGACGATTGAGGCAGGCACGAGAATAAGCCCGCCTCGCAATTCTGCACAAGCAGTACTTGCTGAATGCTCCAGTCCCGACGCCGCCACACCTTTATCTCAACAAGGCGACGCGGTACTAGTGCGAATGCGCATGGGTCGGCCACGCCTGTCGGCGAACCTCCTGCCGAGGTACTGTGAACCCTTCCATATCAACAAACAGCTTGTATATGTCACTTACCGTCTGAAAAATAAAAGGTGCTTTGTCAACGAGGGCTTAAACGTGTGTTTCCCAGTCATATGCCATTCTGTTGATGCTATACGTCATCCGAATCGCCTATCTCGGTGCTATTTGAGACGACCAGCTCTACTTGGGGATGACGAGTGCAACGCGCTAAGGGTTGATGTAGAAAAGAAAGAAGACGAATAGGAGAAGGAAGTAGGGAACGGGGCAGGATCGACAGGCAAAAGCTAGAGGATAGAGGTAGCTCAGCAATATGAAACGAACCCACATCTACACTCGATACTGTATTTCCCCCTCCAACCACAACCACAACGCAACACTGCCTTAGATGACCAAATACGACGAGCACAAGACACCTGCCACGTCGCACAACTTCGCACGACAGAGCGGCAGCACCCGCTAGTCCTAGCGATGCCTGCGTGTCTGGAGTCGTAATGTAAACTGCATTACAACTCCACACACAAAGCTGCCACCCTCAAACCTTGAGACCTGGTGCTAGTTTCCTCGCCTACAGGCAACCAGGCCGCTATAAAAACGTGTTCTAGACGACATCGGCCCCTACCAACTACTTGCCCCAACATCCCCGGGGAACTATCTCATTGAGGCCAAACAAGTTTCCTCGGATCGCAGATGTCGCTCCAAAGAAGTTGCGCATATTTGCCTCTTCGAACTATTCACCCCCTGCTGAATATCACCATCATTAAAATTGAGTGGCCAGGAGGCCAAACTTCGCCACCGGGGGGACTAATTTGAGGGCGCCCATGGACAACGCCCACTTCATCTTCATAATGAACACCACTAACATGTCTGAAAGACGTGGTTGTGTTGCCTTTGACCTACATGTTTATTATTTCTTTAACCTTGACCCGCACCAACACGCTCTTCGTCCACAAAACGATCATCACACACTATCGTCCTCTATTATTTTATAGCCATTTCTTCTTCTTACCCACTCGAGCATTTAGGTCTGTCATTTGATTTTTCCGAAAGCAGTCGTTGATTATATTTGTTCCCGGGCGTGCCCGTCTTGTCGTCAGAACATAATTTAACTGAAAAAAATTAACATCGCCTACTGTTGATGTACTAGTCACCTGATTACAAAGACACTACTGCCTTGTCCTGAACTCGACGGCGACTTTGAGTTCATCCATCTCCGAAGATGTCTTTAGCGAAGGCTTCCAATTTCACATTGATATTTTCAAGGAGCTGACGGGGGCGATCTTTGTAGGCTATAGGTTCAAACTAATCTGGGCTATTGTCTCATCTTTGCGGCAGCAGGGACAATATATATTTGCAACAACGAAAGGTCTTCCCGCGAAATACACAAAGTGTCGTGACACAGGTAGCGTAATCTTAACAAAGGTGTTGCTTTCGTTATATTATCAATTGGGCGAAGTGATGAGCATTGTATGTACTCAAGGTAATGCCTGTCACGAGACATTTGAGAAACCTACCTGATGTATGCACGAACATGTGATTTTCCCCGTATAAATCTATATTGAATGACCAGGGGAGTAAGTTTGTTTAGAATACATTATGTTGAAATTGCCATTTCGCGGCAACATATCACTTCCGCTCAGGGACACAGGTACGGCTGTTCTTTCAGCTACATAATAACCTGTTCGAACTGCCTTTTTGTGAAAGATTACAAAATGCAGTGCACTTTACAGCAATCGCCTTTTTTGTTTTGTTTTGTTAGGGCGATTTTTAGGGCTGGGGAGAATTAGAATAGTATTTCTAATTAATCATTTGCGGTTTTGGGGAGCACTAGTTCCATGATCTGAATTTGCGGTCCAGTTTCACTAAGCACATTTTTTTTTCTTCTTTGCTTCTTGTACACGATAGTATGCATTCAGGTGCAGTAAAAGAGCAAGTAAGCGCATAACAACTTTTTTAAAGGCGCTTTCCAGTGCCAGGCCCTACCCCGACTAGGAACACACGTAAAAAACACAGTATGTTGCGGAAACGCTGAGCGGCTAATCAAGCAGCATGCAAGAAAGCAACTCGTGCACCACGAGTGAAACGGTACTGACGGTGGCTTTCCGTTGCATATTTACACCTCGAAAACCAAGCACTGGCACTGTTACTTTCCAGACTACTTCCAAATCCTTATATGATAGTGAAATTTAAACAAGGTGTGCACTCATGAATGTATATACAAATTCAACTTTTTCTGTACCTTGTTTTGAAGAAACCATCTGTACATTTCACTTAGCATAAAAAATTACAGTCCAGGAGAAGACAGCAACGAAGACATCATTCTGTTTTCGGCTGCTGTGTTGAAAGGTCACGAATAGTTAGTAAATGGCTGACCTTGAATTACCTTAAGCTAGCTTTTCCTTGAAGGACCCGATGCCTACCAACGTTATTAGACCAAGGACAGTTTCGCAGCTTCCCATTCGCACCCCGTCGCTGGCGAGACGGAAGCAGGCATCGCTAAGACAAGTGACTCTGAAGTCGAGCTTTTGTCTTTGTTGCAATCGTCGTCCGCTACTCTCATTCAAATACTGCGTCGTATACCGTTAACTTAAGTTTGCTTCCTCTGTTCACTGTTCAAAACATCTTAGCTACATAGGACCTTTAGAAGAAAACAGTCATGTTTGAGTAGGCTATAGCTCTGCTTGGCAAAGTCATATTTTCCCATTTTTCTATCGTACGTCGATGCTGAACACAGGGCACTAATCTATTTGGTAGTGGGTAAGAAGAAATAAATCTCACATGCGCAATAGATAAACTCAGCAGCCCACTTCTAGTTATTGTATGTTTAACTGGTTCTATAGAAGAGTAAGTGTTGGACTTAATGCCGGGCCTAGTGAACGAATCAGAGGGGCATATATCGAGCCGGTATACAAAATAGTATAAATCCTTTAGTAAGGGCACTTTACAGCTCATTTTTCTTCGGCGAATACATTGCTGCTAGCCGAAAGCAGTCTTGCCTTTTCCGGGCCGACTGCACTTGGTTAGCGAGCAGCATTTCAATTTTCTTTTCTTTAAAATAAATGTATGCTCATATCACAACATAAAACTCGATTACTTCGACAGTCAGCTCCTGGTATAGTTTGCCACAGCCTATTGCCGCCAAACATGTTTTTTTAGCCTCTGAATAATTTCACAAAACAACTCTTAAAATAAGACACGCTGTCAAGTGTCTGCTTAATTATCAATGTTCTTAATTACCGACTCTAGCCCGAATGGTGGTTCACGAAGGCATTCCGATTTAAACGACCTCAGCTCAGTCAAGCGACTCTAAGTACGTTGCCCATCATTTGGGTTGGGCGGAACCGTGTCATCCGTCAGTGCGGCCTGGCACGTTTACAATGCATTTTTTTGTCGTTTTTAAAGCGATTTGCTTTTAAAGCGACTAGCTATCTTACGATCTTCAGGCCACTTTGTGTCATGTTTCTGGCTCTTTATGTTCCTCGTTAAATTTATCTGGAAAATTACGTCACATGACATGATGTCACGTGGCCTATGCACAGATCCAGTTTCACCACTAGATTTGGCGAAACATTCGGCGTTACATGATTTACACATATTCCGTTTTACTGCTAGATTTAGAGGAAAAACGACATTACATATTGTCACGTCACCTATACCCAAATTCAGTTTCCCCGCTTGATTTAGCAGGAAAACTGACGTGCCACGAGTTCAACACTAAATAAGCTTCCCCGCGAAATTTGGCTTGGAAAAATATGTCGCATGACTTCATATCACGCGGCCGAAAACCCTTATTCAGTTTCCCCGCTTAATTTGGCGTGGAAGATGACGTCACACGGCTTTATATCACGTAACCTACACTCAAATTGAATTTACCCAATACATGTAGCAGGGAAATTGAAATGTTACCGGCTGCGGCTCCTCCAATTATCTCTGATACTCATCGCTTAACTAGAAACAAAGTATTGAGTTTGTTCTGCCAGAATTTCACGTAGCTACCCACACAGCCATGCCAATCGGCAAAGTTCTTAACTGTCCCAACTAATTGAAAACACAGGATGGCCGAAAGACATGGGTATTTGCCGCCGCAAAGATTACGGATATACCGATGTACACATCAGCACAAACGCAAGATGTACGCCAAGTCTCGGCATCTTAATAATATATTTCACGTACTACATGATGCCGCCATATCGAAGCATGTATACTTCAAAAACATCTCTAATACTGAGCACATCCAGTCAACTGGGTCAACAACAGTCACCTCAGGGCGGTCAGGTGGAATCGAAGAGCACTGAAATAAGGGGAATGGCATCGGCTAGCCGGTGGACAGTCATACTTGATAAAACCCCGAAATAAGGAGAAAAAAAGAAAAAAGGGTCAATGCAGCAGTGTTTTGTAGACTTCGTTGTCTAATTTCGTGTGAGCAACTAGTAATATAATAAAGAACCATGTCTACACTCATGGAAGATTCTTGTTTAGCTTCGCCTCAACACCACTTATAAGTTGAGCAGCGGTTTTTGCCTTTTCGCCCATGCTGTCATGGAGGTGCACGAGAAAACCCGTCGGGTGCCCCGGTGCAATTCACTTTCACGGTATGCCTCACATGTCTGAGGAGTGACAACTGAAAGAAGATACCTGGTTTCCGTTTCTTTTTTATAATATTACATATATTTACAAATATTTATGAGTTACATGAAGTTCAGTGATGCAGACGTGCAGAGCATTGACCGACCAGAACATTTGCGTTCTCTCTGGTGAGCGTGTCTCGATCTGGACGAAAAGGCACGGGTCCACTGCCCATTCTTTTTTTTTGTGGTCTCCTTATATTTTGTAGATAACCCTTACATCACATTAGTCACTACAGAGCCTATATTTTCGACTGATCTCAATTATTGCAGCGTGGTCGTCGTCAGCTGAAATTTCTGAACGATGCCAAACTAAAGTATCGGGTGCGAATCAGGACGGCGTAGGCGAATTCTTGTCCTCATCAAACGTACAATGTTCTGTGAAAGAACTTCTTCACTTAAAGAAATTCCGCTGCAACGACCGCAGCAATGCCATGACTACGTCAGGAGAAAGCGGTGCCATGCAAACATCTCCGAAAGTGCAGAAATAATCGAATGCAGCCGCCACTACTTGGCGTCACCGTCACTGTTGCCGCCTCTCGACCGAAGCTGTGGAACTTACCTTGTGGTAAGAACACTCATGCCTACGTCATGAGCTCAATAATAGTGTACAATAGTCGACAACAAAATGTCACCGTAGCACAGCCATTGCCTAGAGCTTGAGCTCGGCAATGCTATCACGCGTTCCAGAACAACAATAAAATTCGGAAGAAGCGTCGTGAGAAAACGGTTAAATGTCATCATCCTAAGCAAAGCCCACGCAAAGGGCATTGGGGCTCCATTGCCACTGTCCATTGCCACTTACATCACCCCAAAAAAGGGCATTGGTGCTCTATTACCACCGTCTTCCTGTGGAGTTGATGCATCGGAAAATGTGCATAGCTCACATGCCGTGCTTGCAAACGCGAGGACAGAGCTTGGATGTTCTTGCGATAAGATGCAGATCTGTGAATAGCCGAGTAGTTCATTATGACCAGTGTAACGCTTTTTAGGTTTTAGTTATGCGGTTCTTTCATGTTTATGTTGGCATGTGTAACGATTAGCAGCCTACAAAGCCAATAGAAGAACAGAGCTATAAAATGAACGTACCAGCGGAAATATATGCTATTCCTTCTTTTTCTTTTTTTTAAAGAGTAATATCGAGAGTTAATCCAAACTTGGCGTCTCCGAGCGCATAGAGTTCCTCATCTATTAAATAATTACCCTTTGCATTACCGATTGTTGGAAGGGAAAAGTACCGAAAGCTGGTGGGATTAAAAAAATCTCTTCAGCATTCGGAGGGCGCTGTCCCGAGCAAACCAATCCACTAGGTAGGAACACCCTGCCAGTCACTATCGAAAAAGGACACATACGCACGCACACACACAAAAGATTCCCGAATGAGAAAAAAGAAATCACCGATTATACCAAAACAATGTACTAGAGCCACACGGCGATGACGGACTCAGTGACTAGATGACAGGCATACCAGTAATCGACAAGTCCGCGCTCCTGGGCGGCGCAAAAAGGGAAGGGGCGAAAGGGCGATGCGCTCCTCTTTCGTCGCGGTATAAAGGTAGCAACAGCGGCTCTGCGCTCCGCCGCGCCGGCAAGCATGGCAAGCAATCGCAAATGTCCGTTCCCATTAAGAACGACTCGTACATCACGTCTCGTCCATGGGCGCGCACCGAACGCCGGCCGGGCGGCCCAACGTGACGGGACTCGGTAATTGGAAATCAATACTTTGACCGTTCGCCGCAACCGCCCTTCCGTGGAGCTGGTCTTTTTCTGGCAATGCATGGTCAGGCTCTAGTCTCCTACGGCACTCCGCTGCCATCGAAGATGGACCGCTGCGAGGCTTGAGCCGACTTGCATCGAGCTGTCGAAATGTGCACGGCCATGGCTCATCTGCAGTGCATGATCCGTAGATCCGGCCAAAGATCGCAGTCCCGTACGGTGCAAGTTGACTGGTTCAGCTGCTTCGATGGCTTAGGCATCTCCGCATGTTCATGGGAACGCTTCTGTGCGCGCGTGTGCATGAGTGCAAAAAGAATGAGAAGGTACATAGGCTACAGGAGGACATTAGACTGACGTTCCAGAGAGCTGTCGAAAAGGCGGTGGCTGGGCAAGCAGCAAAGAAGAGCACAGCAGAAACGCACACGTGGGAACCTGGCGTGTCCGACGCACACAAAATGAAGACCGTCTCGGTGCTCGACGCAATGAGACTGCTATCGCTGCAGCTCAGAAAACCATGCAAGCCGGTCATGCCCGCGCATATTGCGGATACCTGTTTGAAGCGTAACAATAAGGGTCATATTCAATGAGTATGCCATGTTGACAAGAGAACGAAAACGATGTGGACACCGCGTAAAAAGGTCAAGGAATTGGTTTCTGTTCAAAACCAAGCTTTCATAATCGAAATTGCCACGTCTGGTCTGGAACCAATAAAAATTGCTATACTGATGCAGGAAGTTTCTTTGATAATGGAATAGAATACAGGGGCATATGCTTCTGTCCCCGTTGCTGGGAACAGTTCCGTCAGAGACATGTCTGACGACAAGATTACGGTGACGACACTAAAGCAGCGCACGTTCAAGGGCTCCATCGTCCATCTTGTTGAAGTTGCTCGAGTCAACGTGGCAGTACAGTCAGTAAGACGGGCCGAGCTTCTTATCTAGATCACAAAAGGAAAAACAACGGACCACCTCTGCTAGACCACCGAACGTTTGGCCCTAACAGCATGGTTAGGTCAGGATTATCTGGCGCCTACTGAAGAACAGCCAAAGTTAAAGGCGCTACTGGACAAGTACCAGAGTCTGTTTAAAATGTTTCGCAACAATCACACGACGTGATGCGTTTAGACAGCGACAGCTCTGCTGCTTATCCGACAATATGGCGATGACGATCGATTGATATTGCGACGATCGCGGGTCATATGGTGATCTAATATTGAAATTATGTTGCGGTTATTTAGCTTCGATACGTTATTGATGAATAAATTATTTTAAGGTCGTGATGTGTTTTCTCGCCAAATTTAGCGGAGAACCTCAAATTTGTCTGCAAGTCCCGTGGGTAACGGACTTCATGTTTCCCGCCAAATTCACCTGGGAAACTGAATTGGTGTATAGGTCAAGGACACTTTTTTTCCGCTAAATTTAGCGTGTAGCCTAAATTCAATTGTATGTAACGTGACGTCAGGTCACATGACATAAAATTTCCCGGCAAATTTAGCCAGGAAATTGTATTGGTGCATAGGTCAAGTGACGTTAATATTATAGTTCAATTCAGAAGGGATTCTGAATTAGTCTCTAGGTCCCGTGACGTCAGATTACGTGACATCAATTTTCTCTCCGAATTTATCGGAAAAACATAATTGGTGCATACGTAACGTGACGCCAATTTTTCCTGCTAAATTTAGCGTGGGAAATGAGGGCTCTTACGCTCACGTCGTCACGAAATCGGGAAACGGGCCACTAACAGTGGTAGCTGTTAAACAAAGTGGAAAACTATCACTGAACGAAAGACAGAATTGTCGCTCACAGAAGGTAACCTGCCGTTTGCCCCACAAGCTGCTGTTGAGGTTGCATTGAAGATGGAAATACGAGTGTCATCTCACCGGTCTCCACGAGTAACTATGCGACGCCGGTCGTAGTGGTATTGAAGAAAGACGGTGGAGTAAGTTTGTGCGGCGACTAAAAATCCAGCGTGAACCCTTGCCTTGACACTGACCAGTATCCGCTACCAATGATCGGCGACCTTTTCGCAGCTCTTGCGGAAGGTCAGGAGTGTTCGAAGATCGACCTTAATCGGGCTTACCATCAGTTGGTTATGGGTAAACACTTGACTTTGAACACTCACAAGCGAACTGTTTGCAGTAGACAGGTTGCCGTTCGTAGACTCCTCGGAACCAGCATTTTCCAGAGAATCATGGACGCCATGCTGAAAAGAAACTAAACAGCGTTAGATGCTATTTGGGTGATGTCTTTATCGCTCTGCAGGTCGCAGAAGAAAATTAGCCAAGCTTGGAAGACTTCTTGAAGCGGTTGTCAGAATGCGGTGTCCATATGCAGAAGGAAAAAAATATAGTTTTTTTCAGAAAACTCGCGTAATTTGGGCCACGTCATCAGTGCAGCAGGCGTCAGCAGAAAGCCAGAGAAGATCGAGGCTTTGATGAAATTTCAGCACCTACAGGCAACAACAACTGCAGCCACTACTGGGCACCGTGAATCACCACGGGAAATCGTGCTCCACGACTGCCCACCATGGCGAGCCCAGCCTCACAAGCTGACACGGCAAGATCAGCACTGTGTCTGGAATACGATATTTCAAGCGGCGTTTGAGGAAATCAAGGAAGTGCTAAACATCCCCAGTTGTGGCACACTACGACCATTATAAGCCAGTGCAAGCGGCTTGTGATGCGTCCCAGTATAATGCAGGCGCCATGCTGTATCATGGGCGCGAAGATGGAGACACTCATCTAGTGGCGTACGCATTACGAACATAAAGTGAAGCTGAAAAGAAGTACAGTCAGCTTGAAAAAGAAGATCTAGACACTTTTTTTTAATTAGGTGGTTTCGTTTCATTTCTACATCTCCGGCTGATCCCTGTAGGGGCACATACACTCGTAGGTGTTCGGTAAGTACCGTTACCACGGACCCTGGAGCCCACGTCGTTGGACCCACCCACGTCTGGCTGGGCGTGGCATACCCGAGTCCGTAAAAAGGGGGATCTTGTGGTTGAGCAGAACCTTGCCCCCCCCCCCCCCCCCCCCCCGGGTGAAGCAACAGACCACTTGGGCCGCTGCTTCTCGCAGACGTGTGTCCTGGCTTGGACCCGACTAGAATAACTTCTTTTCCTTTTCCTCTTCCTTAATTGCCGATTCCGATCGCGCTGTAGAACTCAGAGATTTCTGGTTTAATCCCCACCCCAGCCCGTTTTTATCAGGATGAGCATCGTACCGGCGTGCGGAAGTGTATTACTACCTCGTGATACACGTTAAAGACCCCAGGCTAGCGGTTGTACTGCACTGGCTAAATTGTTTCATCTGCAGCGGAGAGGAAAACCGGCCCTCGAGGCACACGACGTTTAGGCAGTATAAATATACCCCACCCTCCAAATAATCGACGCCCTGCCGTATGTAGGCAGTAAATTCGGCTATGTTGACACTAACGTGTTAGGGGATGAATCATGTATATTTATTTATTTATTTATTCAATATACCATCCGGCACCCAGAGGCATAATAGAAAAGGGGGAGGGGTCTAGATATAGTGAAAAAACATAAAAAGCAATACACAAAATCTAGGTTAACGATTAAACATCTTTATTTGTATGAAAGTTTTTATAAGAATAAATGAGAAGTTTTAACGCGAAAGTTATTAAATATTTGTAGATAGCGGCTCAAATATATATTGACAAAACTTCAAAGGAGAAATTGTTTCGCATCTTTGACGTAAAATATATGACCTCCACAATGCTGTAGATATTTCATTCAAAAGAGCCCCTCATTTATTATGCTTAAATATCTTTGAGACTTTTTAGATCTGTAGTTCGAAAGTTAGTTCGAAACACCGTAGTAGGTGTTTCCAAATTGGGATCGGTGGCCGAGTGGGCTAGCGCCCACCAGCTCGGAGCACGTGGATTGGAAGCTCGTGCTGCAGAACTCGCAAATCCTGAGTTAAATCCTTCTTGGGTTGCCAAAGGCATGGTAGCGCTTATTGAGACGAGGACAACAGAAAGGAAGATGAGACAAACACGAGCGCTGACTGCAACTATTTAATCAACATATGGAAATGTGGCATATATACACACTTACGATCCACTGTCAATCAGCCAACCCCAGGCCTTGCCGCCGCTCCTCTATGAACTGCACCTCTCCTTATCGAAACAGGTCAATAGATGCCAACACTGTCGGGATGGGCACCTTTCAATGCATTGCCATGACTGTGGTTGCAAACCATTGTTGGACTCATGCTCTGTACTAGCTAAACATAAAAAAATAGAACTGTGAGAAATTATCGAAGCGAATGAGATAAAAAGGGCAGGTGTGGGGTGTGTCAGCACGTTGCATCTATCGACCTTTTCGATAAGGAGGAGGTGCAGTTCATGCGAGCGGCGGCAAGGCCTGCCAAGGGTTGGCTGATTGACGGGATCGAAGTGTGTATATATGCCACATTTCCATGTTGATTAAATAGTTGCAGTCAG
>JAZHYW010047059.1:0-12695 GCA_037355805.1 Ixodes ricinus
GTCTGGAATACGATATTTCAAGCGGCGTTTGAGGAAATCAAGGAAGTGCTGTAAACATCCCCAGTTGTGGCACACTACGACCATTATAAGCCAGTGCAAGCGGCTTGTGATGCGTCCCAGTATAATGTAGGCGCCATGCTGTATCATGGGCGCGAAGATGGAGACACTCATCTAGTGGCGTACGCATTACGAACATAAAGTGAAGCTGAAAAAGAAGTACAGTCAGCTTGAAAAAGAAGATCTAGACACTTTTTTTTAATTAGGTGGTTTCTTTCATTTCTACATCTCCGGCTGATCCCCGTAGGGGGCACTTACACTCGTAGGTGTTCGGTAAGTACCGTTACCACGGACCCTGAGCCCACGTCGGTTGGACCCACCCACGTCTGGCTGGGCGTGGCATACCCGAGTCCGTAAAAAAGGGGATCTTGGTGGTTGAGCAGAACCTTGCCCCCCCCCCCCCCCCCCCCCCCGGGTGAAGCAACAGACCACTTGGGCCGCTGCTTCTCGCAGACGTGTGTCCTGGCTTGACCCGACTAGAATAACTTTTTCCTTTTCCTCTTCCTTAATTGCCGATTCCGATCGCGCTGCAGAACTCAGAGATTTCTGGTTTAATCCCCCACCCCAGCCCGTTTCTATCAGGATGAGCATCGTACCGGCGTGCGGAAGTGTATTACTACCTCGTGATACACGTTAAAGACCCCAGGCTAGCGGTTGTACTGCACTGGCTAAATTGTTTCATCTGCAGCGGAGAGGAAAACCGTCCTCGAGGCACACGACGTTTAGGCAGTATAAATATACCCTCACCTCCAAATAATCGACGCCCCGCCGTATGTAGGCAGTAAATTCGGCTATGTTGACACTAACGTGTTAGGGGGATGAATCATGTATATTTATTTATTTATTTATTCAATATACCATCCGGCACCCAGAGGCATAATAGAAAAGGGGGAGGGGGTTTAGTATAGTGAAAAAACATAAAAAGCAATACACAAAATCTAGGTTAACGATTAAACATCTTTATTTGTATGAAAGTTTTTATAAGAATAAATGAGAAGTTTTAACGCGAAAGTTATTAAATATTTGTAGATAGCGGCTCAAATATATATTGACAAAACTTCAAAGGAGAAATTGTTTCGCATCTTTGACGTAAAATATATGACCTCCACAATGCTGTAGATATTTCATTCAAAAGAGCCCTCATTTATTATGCTTAAAATATTTGAGACTTTTTAGATCTGTAGTTCGAAAGTTAGTTCGAAACACCGTAGTAGGTGTTTCCAAATTGGGATCGGTGGCCAAGTGGGCTAGCGCCCACCAGCTCGGAGCACGTGGATTGGAAGCTCGTGCTGCAGAACTCAGAAATCCTGGGTTAAATCCCCTGCCCGTTTCGATCTGGGTGGGTATTGTACCGGCATGCTGTCGTGTATCACTGCTGTGTCATGCAGGTTAAAGATCTCAGACTAGCGGCTGTACTGCAGTGGCTAAATTTCTCATCTACAGCTGGGAGACAAGTCGTCCGTTGCGTCAGACTAAGTTCCAGGCTGTATAAACATAACACAACCCCAATTTTTTGTTACCAAACATGACATGAAACGAAAAGTACAAAAATTAAATACAGTAAACGACTTAATATTCACGAATTTCGCGGATCACCTACAAATCGCGAATAGTAGGTCTCCCGAACAATTTCGGTAAAATGTTAATATATTGGAATGCATGTTGAGCTCCCATTACGTCGCAAAAAGTAGAATCCGCTAATTATTCGAAAATTTCAGCTTTATATAAATCGCGAAATACTGAGCCCACGAAAAATAAGTCGTTTACAATATGCCATCCTGTCACACGCAATTATTTTTTTTTTGTTGAATGATATATTTTTTACAACATGTTGATTACGTGTCATACTCATGTGGAGGAGTAATATATGAAACATTATGACAAACAAAAATTCGTTCAAACTCGCGTGGATTATCTTGTCTGAACATAGCTTGTAGCGCTTTCCTTCCGGAATGAATTGCTGGAAGACGAATGCAAGCAGCGTCCAGTGGATCTTGACAAGCTGTTTGCAAGGCAGTTCTTCCAACAGCCGCTTGAAAATGGGACAGCATAGCAGAGTTTGCCAGAACCCAGTTCGCTTGGAGAAAAGCAGATTCTGCAGCCGCATTACACTGCACCGATGATGAGGGTGATGTGTGTTACCTGAGAAAATATCAGAGGGCAGAGGATTGCAGCACACTGGGGAATAAATCGTCGATAAAAGTTTATAGGGCCCAGAAATGCCTGCAGTACGCGAATGGTGGTTAGCGTTGAAAAATGTATGATGGCCCCCACCTTTTGCTTGAGGTGGCGTGTGCAGTGCCGGTCGACTTCGTGACCTCAGGAATTACAAGCCTACCTCTAAATTCGCATTTTGCATGGCTGATGTTAAGGCCATATTGCGCGAGGCATTGAAATGGGATTGTCAGATGTTGCAGTTGTTCTGCGTCATGATTAAAACCAGGAGACCATCGATGTACGCGTAGCAAAATGAGATACCCTTCGTGACGGTGTCGATCTACCCATGAAAGGTTTAAGCGGCATTTTGTCACCCTGGCATTTGTAGACATTCCAAATGTCCAAAGGGTGTCGTGATTTTGGAGTATCGGTGGGTTCGACTGGAATCAGCTGGTATGCTTTTACAAGGTCAATCTTGGAGAAAACAAATGAGCCACGCAGAGGCAATGAAAAATCCTGGATCCGTGATACCGGATCTCTAGCTGGCATTGTTGCTTTGTTAAGAGGTCTATAATCTCCGCAAAGTCTCCAGTCACCGAGGTTTTTTTCTTCGGTACAAAGAGGAGATGTGAGGCCCATCAACTGGATGATAGACGAATTATTCCCAATTCCAGCATATGTTCGAACACCGCCTTGACAAATTTGAGCCGTTCCAGAGCAGTCGAAGGAGAGTGTATATCTGAAGTTTCTATATGTTGAGTCACATAGTTTTGAAGTGGTTAATCGAAGTTGTTCTGGAAAGTGCGGGACTTGTACTTGGCGAGCAATTTATAATAAGGACACTGAGGCTGGGTGGAGTAACTGGAACGTGCAGGAGGATATCACTGCCACTCACTGAACCCTCGGTTGATTATTAGTCATCGACGAGTAGGAGAAGCATTTCTGCGAGAAATTGAAATAACGCAAAACGTTTGCTCCAATGATGGCAAGACGCAAGCGCGATAATAAAAATAGAATCCACTTAAAGGTTCGTCAAAGCCCAATATCAAGGGTTATGGATTGCTCGCCATGTGTGGGAATGGGCGTCTGATTCGCAGTCTGTAGACAGTGTAGGACCTGCTCGCACTTGGTTTATTGGGACTTGGTGCGCGAAGGATGCTAACTTAAGCTCCGGTGTCCACCAGGGAACCTAGGTCTGAAGCTCTTGTCGGTGACAAAACAGCAGAACCCATCCTTTGGGAATGATTATCTACGTTAATGCGAATAGCATCAAACGGTGCGGAGTTATGCGCGTTCGTCAGGTGGCCGGCACACTCTAGATACGCCAGCCCACTCTTGAGGCGATTCTAAATTTGTTGACACTTTCACAGCCCTGCGCACGATCTCCGCAGCCCAGCACGTGCGTTTGTGTCACTTAGGAAGGCGAGCAAAGCACGCGCCATACGCACAAACACTCAAAATGGTACCAACCAGACTTTCTGGCGTCTCAGCTAGTCTCAACCAACGGTACTCTAAACGGTTGTTTATATCTTTACCATAGGACGTGCTTACAGCGCTGTCACAGCTACCGGTGCGCGCGCGTTCGACGAGGCTCATTCCGCCTCGTGAGGCTGAGCACGGCCGCTACATCAACCTCTCCCGAGCGCGGGAGAGGGTGAGCCAGCGGCCGTAGCTCAGCCTCACGAGAGCGGAATGAGCCCTCGTGCATGGAACGCGCGCGCACCGGTAGCTGTGACAGCGCTGTAAAGCGCGTCCTATGGTAAAGATATAAACAAGTGTTTAGAGTGCGTTGAATGACTGCCTTCGTAGCTCTGTGGTTAGCGCGTCTGCCTGCTGATCAAAGGGTCAACGGTTCGAATCCCAGCCGGCGCCGGTCTTTTTTATTTATTTATCGACCCGCGGCGTAAGAGGTTAGATAGCCAGATGAATGATAGATACATAGACGAAAAGTGCGTGAAGTAGCCAAAGAATGCTATTCGCATTAAAATAGACGGGTGGGATTGTGAGCCCACCCTAGTAGTGAAGCACTCGCCTGTTTTCCGAAGCCATGCACGGGGACGGCTCTTCTGAGCTTACCCTCTAAACTTCCAGTGATACAAGTACAGTCCGCGTGGGGACTAACCGCTAGGTGAGGTTGCAGGGGAGGACTGCCATGAGAGGAACGAGGAGTGTGCACGGCTCCTCTGATGGAGTAGGAGTAACCAGGGCTGCAACTTGCAGTTAAATTTTAGGAAGACTGGTAGGGCTAGTTGGTGTATGACCCCGAGGATCCTTGTAAATGCAAGCGGAGGCGGACACAAAAAACAGACACATACAAGCGCTTGATCGTGTGCATGGTGGCGAGTAAAATTTAGGAAGATTTGAATCGCGATTTATATCATGATTTATATCGTGATTTAAATCACACCGGTTTTACTAGAATGATTTAATAAAACGTTTCACGAAAAATATAATATTTCTTGCCGTATGTTTATTCTTAACCGTTTCGGTGGGCATTTGTTTGGCAAATAAATAGATAATGATCAAGAAAAAAAATGTATCTCTGAATCTGATGAGCACGAATAAAACGCGGCGGTTTTCTGAGCAAATCAGGGCGTTAAGTTTTTTGTGTTTTTTTTTCGACCTTTTTACGTTGTTGCTCAGCTACGTAATGGGCTATTTCACGAAATTCATAACACAAACAAAAACGAAATAAAGCTTTTGTTATAGTAGAGTAGTTTTAGTAGATCGTTCCGATGACTCGATAACGATACCCGATACTCTGCCTCCGCCTTTGCGCTTACATATATAGTATCGTTATCGGGGGTATATCGGAGGTATCGGAACGATCTACGAAAACTCTCTAGTGCCTGAGGGTACGGTCCACATGGTTGTGCGGACCCCGAACATCACAGCCAACATTCGGCCGCAAGCTGGCTGCATGCACCCGGCCATGCGCCCTCCGCGCCGCTGGCTTCTATGAGGCGAGGCAGAAGCGCCGCGAGGGACAGTCGGCCCAGAACCGCCTAACACTGGTAACGATAGGGACGTTAAGCAAAACTGTTGCCGTGCTCCGCGTGCCACACTACCGGAGCCTTTGAAGGATGCTTTTAAGCGCGCTCCCCGCGGTTCCGGTTCCACCCGGGAGCGCGCATGCTTCAAAGGCTCCGGCAGACGCGGTACGCGGCGCACGGCAACGGTTAAAGTCCCTATTTTTAGTGTATTCATCGTCTAGTCATTTTTTTAAAATAAGTATAGATTATTGTTGTTGAAACCGTTGGCTCCGTGAAAGTGGCCTGCTGAAAAGTATGTAGCAAAATACACACAAACAAAGAAAAGTATACCTTCACACCGCTAGAGTAACTACCGTTTTCTACCTCGTTTTCTTCTTTTAGTTTCTGCTACCGACTAGTGACGTTTTTTGTTCCTTTTATTTCTGCTAGATCTTCTTCCCCTTCATATTTTTCATCAACGTTTCACGAAGCTGTTGGAATGAAGGAGCTTGTCATTCGTCATTTATCTGAGTTCTGAGCATCTATGGCCCTCGCAGGAACATTTTCTCTTTTTGGTGGAGTGCAAGCAATCTGATGTTCGCATGATTTGTTTAGGGCGGATGTTAACGCCGTGTCGGCAACCCCTAGTTTTACGTTTTTTTAAATGTCCCCAGTCATTATCTAGAAACACGTTGCAGGAGCGAGCTTGATATCGCAAACATGTGTGCTCTCCTTTAAATTCTAGAGAAAGATTTTGAAACTTGATTTATTTATGTACTGGCAGTTCATAGATCAAATCAAGGCACGAGTCAGCTCTGTTCAAAGCTTTTCCGAGCATAGCTGTGGCACCTGTTGCTTTGGACTTTTGTATCTGTGTTACAAGGGATTAGAAAGTCACCTACCTACCGTGAAATGGCCTCAGTTCAGGAGTTTTTCATGCAGTTTTCGATGGCCAATTCTGCATGCTAAGAGCTACTCCGTACATTCAGAGAAGGTAAAACGCTTGGGTTTTTGTATTTTGGTATATTTTGTTCAGGTGGCCACTTTCATAATATTTTCTTGTAGAAAGGCGGGGTTTTCGAAAATAAGAAGGTGTTAATTACAGTAGGACTAAAATTTACAGTAATTATTTGTCCGCATCGTTTTCAGTGATCAAACGTGTTGACCAAGCAATCTTCCATTTTAAAATACATCTCATATTAATGACTCACTATGTCTAGCTGCAGTGCTTGAAAATCAACTCAATTCGACTTAATTAAATGTATCTGATCTATCTCGAATAAAGAACATTTAAATCAAACAAATTTGATTTATTCGATTCTTAGCAAACACAATAATTTGTATATAAACTCTCCTGTCGCTTTCTTCCCTGTCCACCCTGAGTTTGTTATTTGACGTTTCCAGAATTTTCCATAGACAATGGCGTCGGAAGTCGCGGTATGAGTTTCGGTGTATACACGATTGTTCCGAGATTTGCATACCCAAAAATATTCCACTGTGATAAACGGATATGCAATAACACTTGAAATATATTATGGCGGATCTGGTTATCGCATAAGTGCTTGCCACCATTAATGGTCATATAGACATGTTAAATTAATTTCTTTTTTTTGCACAGGTGATATGTACCAGTAGAGCAAGCCGTCGTATCCCGTTGTTCTTCAACACTCAATTTGTTTCTTACGTTCATAAGATTTTATGTACTTTATCACAACTTTTAAGATTGCCACAGCGTGTTTCCTTTGTACGCCTGGGTTGAAGGTAATGGGTGCTTTATAACATGTTTACACTGTATAGCATATTCTTGCTTTTGATTTCTTGCTTTTATTTTCCTCTTCTGCTTTGGCCCCAAAAGGGCTGACAGTAGTGTAAGAACAATAGTAATTAAAACATGCGATAAAATATGCCAAATCGCGTGTGTACACTAAAAACTGAGGCCATTAAAACTAGTATTGAAGCAAATTATATTTTGGTACTTCTTATTTTTCTATATCTTGATTTGTGACTTATTATTTTTTTTTCTTCAACGATCCGTCACCAGTGTTCGTATGGATTTTGGTGAGCTTTTATATCTGTGTTTTAGATACAGAACTTTCTTGAGTAGATCCGGGTGAACCCCGTAGGAGACCTTTCCAGGAAATAAGCCTTTGTCCAGTTCGTAAAACATATACTAAAGATTTATACAGGTCATCATATGCCCACGAGCTAAAACAGATCAATATCGCATATCCTGCGTCGGCAAAGGAATGTCAACTCATTTATTTCCTAGAAGCTATGCTGTTGTGAACATTCCTATGAATATCTATCGAATCTGCTAAACAAGTTTGCGAGAGCAACAGTGTTGAAGTGGATAGCTAAACAGGCGTGGTTTGAACCCCGTGCCTTTAGTCGCTGCCGCGAAAAGTGCCAAATTACTTGACAATAGAGATGGGTAAACTTTAGACATCGGTGGTCTTCCAAACGACAAGGTGAAGGTTTTTCACGTACCATCGACGATTAAAATGAAAAGTTTTTGTTGTTGTTGTTATTGTTGTCGTTTTGAACGGATATAATTGGCGAGAACGGCGTAAGCGTAAGGTTATTTAGACGCAACGGCCTGCTTCCTCCATTTCTTGTCTCTCATCGTGCTCTATTCTTCATTTGGCACTATGTACATCGTATATAGACTTAACTGAGCCGCCGTTTAAATATAAAAATAAACTAGGCTGTCATTGCTTTCCCAATAGGCCGCGTCTTATTCCTTCGGAGGCCACTCCAGCAGTTAGCTACGAGACTGCAGGGACTGTGTGCCTATGCGTATTATAATGTCCGCCACGTCCGACATCATGGATGGCAAAGAACAACAACTGTCAACGGCGCGGAGTTCTGATGATAAAAAGTTAGCGGTTCACCATTGCAACTTCCTGCGCAGGAAAACGAAAACGTAACCGACTATGCGCTTCCTCGGCGGGAACGCTTTTTTAAGCATCCTTTATTTTTCCACATATTTTCATTTATATCTCTCTCTTCACATTGATGTTTACGGTACCGAATTCCGACTTGAAAATTCTCAAAATGGTGGACGAAATACAGTTCAACCATTTTAGTTGGAGGGCCTTTCTGCCGAGAGCGTCACCTCTGCCTTGGAACTGCGAACTGCAATTTCATTCTCTCTTCTTTACCTTTTAAGCTTTTAGCATTTGTCTGCAATCTATACTAGGGGCGGCCCGTCCTTTCCGCTGATGCTTCGAAACACGCCAGGTGCAATCAATTTACCGCTCGGCGATGACGGTCCCCTTGTACATTATGCGCTTCGGCGGTCCTCCTGAGCGGGGAATCGAATATTTTGTCGTGCTCCGAGAGTAAGTTAAAAAAAGAAGAAAAAGCAGAGAATCTGGCGCGCAATTTAGTCGTTGGTTGCCTGGTTACAAAGTGCGACACAGATGATGCGAATGCGTGCCTCGCGGCCGCCGGTTGTTAGGTTTGGGATTACCTCGCGCATTTAAAGTGTTTGAAAGAACAAACGCTGAGCCATTCCAGTGAGAAAAAAGAGAAAGCTTTTAAGTAGAACACGTGGGCACAACAAAGACGGCAGTTTAAATGAATCGCTAAATCTAGCTATTTCAATGAAAACAGTCTAAAACCACGATATTCTTTATCTAAAAAGAAACGTTCGCTCTTGCTTGTTTCCGAAGAGCCACACATTGCAGCCAATGTCATGTATTAAAAAAAACTGCAGGACGCATCGAAGTGTTTTTTATAAACTCAAAAAATTTAACGAATCCCTGGGGCTCTATACTCATGAAACACAAAGGTGGGGCCGAAGTTCACGGAGCTCACCACCGTTTGGACTATCAGGACGATTACTTCGCGCTTTTATCGCCAGCGTCCAATTGGCGCGCTCCGCGAACGTTCGGCTCCAATAAACCATTTGCTGTATTACCCAAGCATCAAGGAGAATGCTGGGATTGGTGTTCCACGCGCCGCACGCGCACGCCTTCTTCATATAAAAGATTCGGAAGTAAATAACCAAAATAAAGCGTTGACGAACGCGAGTGCAAGATACGATTTGTTCCAGGTTTTTGCTTTCGAAAAGTTACTACTGCTGAGGCCAGCACGTGCGGCGCGTGGAACACCAATCCCTGCATTCTCCTTGATGCTTGGGTAATTTAGCAATCGGTCTATTCTTTGCTTGACGAGTTTAGGGCCCTGGGGCAATTTGCTCATCTCGCGGTTGCGGCAAAGATGGATTTTTATGTCACGTGACCAGCTCCGTGGGGACAAGGAAGTACCTAGCGTCCCTGCCTAAAGGCAGAGAAATCCGTGTCGCTTCCAGTACAAAGATTTAGTTTCGCTCGCACAAACTGACCGCTGAGGCTTTCAACTAGAGTCCCATTGACCGCCCCTTTGATACTTTGGGAGTGGCAGGTAAAGTCACGACCAGGGAAGGCAAACATGAGCCAAAAGAAAGCAGAAACCTTGAGGGAGAAAAGCGGTGGCAGTATATTTATATATCTGCGCCACTGACAGAGTTCCGATGTGAGAGAGTCGGGACTTTCGTCGCGGCGTCAAAGTTCCGTGTTCAAATCGCGTCACAAACATTTTGTTTCATTAATATCTTTCGCGTGTATTTTTTTTTTTCACTGGGATCATTTTTGCAAATCATCCAAATCATTTACTTGCACCACTGCGCCTTTCACGGTTCTTATTGTTTGTCCCACCTGTTGAATCGACGCACCGGAAAAAAAAAAAAAGATCAAGCCAAGTGAATGCGCTAATGCATTCGTTTCATTATGTTCATTAAAAGGAAACAAAGCTGACAGCATCGGTATGACTTTTATACAAACGGGGCCGAGCAAGGCGTCTCGACCTAGATGATACGTACCTATAGGTTACCACACACGGACGTGGGTGTTGATAAGTCCGCAAATCAATCGTAGTCAGTCCGTCGGTCGGTCCGTGAGTATGTCGGTTGAACGGTTTAGCGTTCGATGAAGAAACGGTTGAAAGATATGCAGGTGCTGCAGAAATAAAAATGGCGAAAACACGCAGCATGTAGCGTAGCCAGACGTTCTGGGACGCAAAAAATACACTAGCTGCATTTAGGGAAACTGACTATTAAAAGCGTGGTTGAGCAAAAAAACAAAAACTCAGACATGCCAAGGACGATTTGTAAAAAGGATTACAGGTAAAAAGTAAGGCAAATGCGCAAAATATGAATAAAAAAAGTTTGTGACGAGATTTCAATTCGAAACTTTCACGCCGCGACGACAAGTCCATGCTCTCTTATTAATCGACTACAGCAGCAAGCTCGAGACTCGGTGGCTGGCGCAGATATATAATATACTGCCACCACTTTTATCTCGCGATATTTCTCCTTTATTTTGGCTGTATTTACCGTTCCTGGCCGTAAGCTTACATGGCGCTCTTAAATTATAAAGGGGCGGTTACTTGATTTCTAATTGGAAGGCTCTGCGGTCAATTTCTGCGAGCGCAATTAAACATTTTTACACGAAGCGACAAGGATTTGTCAGTCATTAGGCAGGGACGCTAGGTACTTCCTTGTCCCCATGGAGCTGGTCACGTGGCATAAAAATCCCTCTTGGCCGAAACCGCGGCCGCAGTCGCGATATGAGCAAACCGCCCCTGGTGGAACCGTCCTAACTTTAAACGGTCTTGTTCACGCCAACGAATTTATTTTATTTGAGTCCTCTCCGCAAACAGCCATTTCCATCTCTACTACGTGCAATGCAACTTTGATCATCACCGTTTTGCGTATTTTCTTTTTTAATTTGTGCGGGAGTTTTCTTGATGAAATTAATATTATGGAAACCCACATTTCCGGTATGAGTGAATGCACACTGAAAAATTTAACACAAAAGTTTGCATCACAAGATAATATAATTGAAACAAGTTGAAGGACACCATTTTGCATATCAAATTTTCGTGCATACTTCTGTTACTTCCGTTAAGTATTTCAACATCATAATGTAATACGCATAAAAAAAAGACACGGACGAAAAGGAAGGAAGAACTGAACAGAACATCTTTCAACTGAATGGTTTATTTGGAATATATACATTTAAAAAATATTCAAAACGGTACACTTGGCAGAACACGAAGGCATGTTCAGGCACCAGTCTCATTGTGGTTGTTGAGATAGTGAACTTGTTTGTTGGACACTGGCAATGACAACCATTGACGCTGGTATCTGAGTTAAAAGGGGGGGGAGGGGGAGGGGGGAGGGGGAGGGGGGGGGTGTTTCGCCGTATCTTTATGTTCTGCCAAGTGTGAGGATTTTGATTTTTTTATGTATATCTGACAAGTAAACCTTTTAGTTGAAAGTTCCGCCGCGTCCAATCCAATTCTTCCTTTGTTTTCGTCCGTGTATTTTTTTTCTATTGCATTGTGATGAGCAACGACTAACCCAACTACCTATATTTATTATATACTGCAACATTTATATAAGAATTATGCTTTATGTTCAGTATAAGTGTGCCTAGTTTTATGACTGCACTAAGCTAATATTTATTATGAAATAAGGGCTTTATACATCGGAGCCTTCAAAGTTTGGTCCCATATAAGACTTAATGTCAGCAATAGTTGTGCCTGCAAAAATACTTGTATGCAAAAATACTTGTATTTGGTACGAAAAAGTGAGTAGCTTTTGTTCGCATTAAATAGCAATATATTCAGAAATTATTATACGAACAATTCGGACATGTTTTTATCCCGCTTTGTAAAACAAAATCAAAGAGACTCCGTAATTGTTTCATCACTTTTTTGTAGCATTGAATTGCACCGCCGCAAGGCAACTTTTCGCAAATTACGCCTAAGCTTGGTCTGGGGCAACCCGCAGAAACCATTTTGTGTTCAAAAAGGACCGATTAATTTGTTATGTATAGTGTCTAAACTAAATCGATTATACCCTCTTGCTTTTCAAATATATAGAACTAATTCATTTCAATTACAACTCTTTATTCTCAACTCGCCAATAAAGTATGAGGAGACCTTACATTTGCCAAGAACCTCTTTACCTTAAAAGGCTGTGGTGTTGTACAGATGCTCCTGATACTTAAACCGTGAAATAAAATATAAAATATGGTTTTACTATAAAAAAAGAAGTTATAATGGAATACCTAGTTCCGAAATGTTAGGCCTACATAAAACTTGTATACACAAAACTGTTCTCATCTTCCGAGCCGGCGACATTTTGACATTAAAGGGGTACGGAAACGAAATTCCAGCGTTCGTTTTCTAGCTGAAATGTGTTGCATGTTGCAGCATCGCCTCAAGAACACAAGTCTTTTTGTTGAAAGGCACAAGAAAACTAAATTTAAAGCTAATTATACGATCTTTTAATGTGCACCTGGTGGATGCCTGTGAAGCTCGGTTGGGGAGGTAATCTAGCAACGTTGAGAATCTTGCTACGTAGGCCATGATGGCGCAAGAACCGTTAAAGGGCAACTCCGCTTAATTCCGAAGATTTCAGGATAATAGTGTTTTCGTACTAAAAAACCCTAGTAAAAG